>NNCF01125843.1:86744-97314 GCA_002313205.1 Laupala kohalensis
ATATATAATATATCTGAAGAGTAGAATAATGGTACAAGATGAGACCGTGGGCGGCTGTTATTCTAAAAGAGACACAAGTGAGAGGTACCGATTCTTGAAAAATACATCACCATTATAGGGTAATATAATTTTTTTCTGGGGAATATGTATTGCCAATATTTTACGGATATAAAGGCAACCATGGATATAATTGAGAAAATCGTGGAAGAAATCAGAAGGAAAGACGAGGTGACTTGTATGGTATGTGTCAATTAGGTATGTGTGATCGGGTGACGAATAAACGAAAACGGGCACTGGAGAAACAAATATTGGACAATGTTTTGATGCTTAAAATATATCAGGAGAAAAAAAACATACATAGTCTCTTAATAAATCTGTATAATAACGAATAAATGATATATTTTTCATTCTTAAGTGCGTTTGCTGTCCTTCTGATTATTTTATCGTAATCATACCTTTTATTTCAGTGTTCCAAAAGTGTATTCTACATATGTTTGTTGCATTTACACAGCTAAATATTATTGAAGCTTCTTGAAACAGTAAACTAATGTGTACGTGTAGAAGAGATAAATTATTTTTCTGCGTCTATACCAAACTTTCAAGCGAAATACGACTCATGTGATTGCTATGCATTCTAATTGTACTTTACCTACAGAAAATGTAAGCAAAATCGTTGGAGCCGTTTTTTGAGAAACATTCCCAACAGTACTTTGACCTTTATGTGAAGTACCCTTTGTGTTAAATTTAAAAAATAGATCATGTAAATCTATATCAAGTAAATTCTACCGTAAATATGAAATGCGAATTAAACAGATGCATCCATCATGCTCAGAATCGCTACGCACAGAAAGACAGACGGACGGGCAGACGGACGGACCACTTTTTCAGAATCAGGAAAGGTATATTTCCCTCGATATCTTGCTTTCGAATTTTTTCACATTTACAGTACTTTCTATATACTACGTATATGAGAAAATAACATTACTGACATCAGTGGTCTAGTGGTAGCGTTGTATGTCCCACAATACCTCTGAACTCTGGAATGTGGATTAAAACTCTGCTGCAATATTTTTATCTCACCCACTCGAGACAATTAATGATTTTAAACCAAGTATCCCAGCATCCCAACACCTGACTGTCCGAATTTCTCATCCCCGTCACGGTTAGGAGGAATAGCAGGCTTCTTGACAATAAATAAAAATGACAAGATATTCTTTAATTTTGGTATTTTTAATCTTGTTGCAATTGATAACAAAAAGATTAAACCTTTTGTATTACTAGGAATAACATGTTTTGAACAGAACACTGTTTTTACTGAGTAAATGGTTTTCAACCAATATCTGAATATTACTAAAAGTAATAGTATAAATAATATTGTCTCGATGGAATGTATATATGTGTGTGAAAATTAGAAATCAGTAGAATGTTTCCCACGAAGAATCTGAAGGCGTAGTGTGTACCAAACGCGCTGTCACGAGAGCAGGGTCGGAAATATTCCTGTTCTTATGAATAAAAGATGATAAATTGAAAAAATCATTCGCCATTCTTCGTAGAAAAAGTAACGAATATAAAGTTATTCTTTTATTCGAGAAACTTTGAATGACAAATAAACATTTATTTCATTCGACGTATATAAATGACCAATAAAATGCTATTTTTTTATTCGAGCAATACTGATTGACGAATAACAAGTTATTTTTTTATTTGACCCACAAAAAAATTATGATTTATTCTTTTATTCCAAAAATAAAAAAAATAAAAAGATGATTTAAATTACACTTTTTTGTTCTTGGTAGAATAAATGACAGATACGGTTATGCCTCTTTTTCTGTAACGAACAACTAAGTCGATTTTGAATTGCGGTTGTACTGTTTATAATAAAAATTTAATTATTATCTTAAGTACTCTCATACAAAATTAATAAATAATTATATTCTGAAGGTTAATTGATCATTTATCTTAAAATAAAGTATCACTGGAAGTTGTTTATTGGATATTTTATGACATGAAAATTTTATGAATATACATATTAATTCTCATATAATACAGTTTCTTCAGATTTTCATTAACTAATATTGAATGAAAAATTATGAACAATTCGTAATAAAATTTGAATGAATTGAGTCAACATCTTAGTATTAATGTACGTTCTAATTTTTAACGATCAAACTCTTATAAAGAACACCGTTTTAGTGTGAACTTCAGTATTTTAGTAACATATATTACTGACAATGCACATGAGCACGTGGCAAAATTATCCGCAGGTAAAGAACAATTAGTATGCATTAAATCCATATTAGCGGTATTTCTCTGGAAAGTGTGGTATAGACGCAGTAAAATAATTTCTGTCTGCTACACTTACACATTATCTTACTGTTTCAAGAAGTTTGAATACTATTTTGCAGTGTAAATGAACCAAGCAGACGTAGAATACACTTTTTGTAAACTGAAATTGAAGTTTAAAATACATAGAAGGTCGGCAAACGCATTGCAGATAGGAAAATACATCAATTTCTGTCTACAACGAAATTACATGTTCGTACATAACACTTATACGATATTTCTAAGACTGAAATGTCGCAAAATGTTTTGTAATAATATTCTGAATATTAATTTTACTTTCAAATTAAATAACTTCATATAGCGACATTGAGCATGAATAGAGCACCGGAAGACGACCAAAATATAGAGGACCACGCCAGAAATGACCTTTTCACAAGAGAATCTTTTCTCACTCTATGCTGCAGACGGAGAAACGTATATGAGAAAGTATGAGCGATGGTTTTGTACCTCTAGTTCTAAAATGTAATAATAAAAGGAAAAAAAACACTGATGTCCGTAATGTTCATATGTTGAACGAATCGTTACCATTGCTAGAACCTAATCACAAATGACAAATTTTGACTGCTGAATTTATGGACTTCATACATAAGAATGAAATATAATTTTGTTAAAATTCCCTCCCTATCCTAGTTTTGTGAATTTTGCGAAGAAATGGATGGGAATGTGATTGGATTGGCAATAAAATTTGGGAGAGAGAAAACAATGAAACATTGAATGCTTCTTCGACAACCGAAACTAATGGTGCAAAACCATTGCACATACTTTCTCATATATGTTTCTCAATCTGCATTAGAGAGCGACATTAAAACATTATATTAGGAGAGGGTTGATTTCAATGTTACTCTACATTTTGGTCGTCCTCATTTTTCCCAATTTAAAAAGTTTATTAAAGAAATACTTTTACTAGCGTTTTTATAAAAGAATCTCTAATATACAAATTCTCTTCTCTCGTTTCTTGGAGAGATAAGATAAGTAAGATTTATATTCTATTTCAAAAGATATATTTATTAATATATATAAAGATAATTAGGATATTATTCACGCTAGAACAAAGACTGCAGACCATCAATATGCTTATATAATTTAATTATAAATTAGTGAGTTAATTGTTTTGTAATATAAAATTACAAAATTATATTAATAAACATTAATCGTATCAATGATTAATTTCTGTTAAACAGGTGATACTGTTTGTTTTATTTACCTCCTATTATTTCGAAACGCTCCTTATATATCTCGTCAAGGAATTCTGTAAATGTTTACAATTATACTATTTTAACGATTAAAATTGTTATGAAGCATTGAATTTAAAAATATCATTAAAAATAAACAAAAATATTCATCACACATAACATTCAAGACAAAAAAACACGTAACCAAGTTCAAAAGATAATTTTAATAATACAAAATAACATCCTCGCGCATCAAATAATATGCAAACATTAAATATGACACACAACATGAACAAGTTAACAAGAACATCCGGTAAAAGGAGCAATGGTCACATCTGATACGTAAGCTTACACAGCCAAATGATGCAGCATCACCGGATAAGAGGTTACAACTCGTGCGTAGAGGTCGAAAGATTAACGATAACAAGAAAAACGTAAGATGCAGATATTCCTCTGATCTCATTAAAAAGTAACATATTAAAATGACACATCTACAAACATATACTCCTTGGATTCACACCATTGGCAAACTAAAACTACGCGCCATAAACATATACGCGCCATAAAACATAAAAATATGTATGATAGTGTAATGAACTATAACTAACATTTTCGTCGGGATCAAAGCCAATAATTAAACAAATTACTGAAATTATTTTACTGCGGCCATACAAAACTTTCAAACGAAATACAGTTAATGCGGATGTAATGCATACTAATTGTACTTTACGTACAGAAATTTTTTTTTTTAATCGTTGGAGTAGTTTTTAAAAAGCATTCAAAAGAGTACTTTGACCTTCATGTGAAGAACCCCTTGTTGTAAAGCAAAACCAGAATCAGAGCACGTGCTTCGACAACAAGTAAAATCTATCGTAAATGCGAAATTTGAATTAAATTGATGAATTAATTTACTGGGAATTGTTGCGCACTGACGGACAGACACTTGGACGACCGTTATGCCAAAAACCACTTTTCGGAATAAGGGGTCTCCAAAACGGATATTTCCGAAAAATCTCGTTGTCGAATTTTTTCACGATTACAATACTTTCTACATACTACGAATATGAGAAAGTAAAATTAAAATGTTTCATTTTAAAATTTTCTAATTGACCATAGAACAGCATAATTTGTGCCCAGAATATGAACTTGTTTCCCCCCCTTGACAATTTTGAAGCAATTTCTTTTTTCGACACTAAAAGGACTTGCATCATCTTGCTCTTACACATGCGAGAATTTTGCGACTTTCTAATTTTTATTCATTGTAGACTTCAAGGAAAGCATATATATATTTTTTACACTTTAATTCTCTCTTTCAAGAAATGCAAATTTAAAAAATGTAAGAAACGAAACAGAATAAAATTTGCCAGACAGGTTGTAAAATTATGCACAACGAATGTAAAATGATGAAAAATAAACATGTTTTCCAACCTCGCTTTTTAATTTTTTTATTTCACGATAAATTTTTTCCATGGTTATTTCAGTTTATAAATGAAAAATAGAAAACTTGGCTCAAGTTACCTCCATCACCAAACATTAGTAAGTCGTTAAAAATCTGAACAAAATATTTTACTATACATAATATATATTGAATGTTTATGATATATATGAAAGCGTATTAAAATTTTGAAAAACACTATCGGTTGAACCCATTCCCTTACCAAATCTCTTGAAATAACGTAACACTCCGACTCTTCCTTCACATGTATGAACAATTTGAAAAACTTGAAAAATGAGGTTAGAACTGGAGAAGAAATTCACAGATAGAATAAAAAATATTCACTTTTCACTGATTTCGGCAAATTTCGTAAAACATTAAATATCGTATAAAGTGCGTGCGCCAAAGGTGAACCAAACTCTTAGGGGGACACTTTCTTCTGTTTTCCTATAAGTTGACCTACCATTTTGTTACATGTCAGCATATCCTCGAACGTAGTTGCATTCTGTCGGTATTTTGAGAAATGACGCCTAAGAGGTATGGTGTACAAACCACTGATCGTTTAGATGTGTAATATTGTCTGTTGTAATTCCTCATTGTTTGTAATAATACGTCCGAATATGCATTATCGAATGCTCCTCTTATTTCCATAAATATTATATTCTCTTTCCTGTTTACAGATCATCTAACTGTCGAAGAACAGCATCTTCTGTGCTCATCTCTTTCTTAATACATAATGTATATTATCCAGCTTTTCTTATCGTTCCAAATAATCCATCAGCCTTTTTGTGATTTATTTATCAAATATCTTCCCCTGGGATTGCACCAGAGGTATTGCCCATACGACTCTGGTTTACTTGGGTCTCTTGTTATATATTTCATTCACGATATTACTCTCAGAATTTCCACACATCTAGAAGATATCCCTTTTTAAAAACATTATGTTACTTCTACCGGCAATCCCCATAAAATTCTATACTAATCTTAAGAATCCTTAGGTTATCCCATCTTTGCTTGGTACCTTTTTTCTCTTGTTTCTTCACCAATTTCCTCATTACAGTCAGGATCATCCAGTTTTCTCTTCCTTCATCATCTCTTCCATATCTCACTTCCTCACAGTTCTCATCTATGTTATTTCCATGTAAGATTCTCAGTATTCTATCTCCTATCTCTTCCATGTTCACAGATGCCTTCTATTGCCCATATTTCTAACCAATATCTCTACCCTTCTCTCCACATTCGCTGCTTTTTTGAATCGGAGTTTCCAACATGCTTTTCTTTATTATATTTTCCCAACCCTTATTCTTCACCTCTTCACATATATCTTAAACTCTATCTGCTTATCTATGTATCTTCTGAACACTTCTGGCCCATCCATCCTCTTCTGCCGCCTCTTCGATAATTCCCTTCACAATTTATTACTCTTTTCCTTAAGAACCCCGTGCATCATATCAGTCCGCTACCCCTCGTTTGTTCCATCTCGCACTCTCTGCATTCCTTAAGTAAATTGAGTTGAATTTCAAGTATATATTATTTCTCTCTCCCATATTCGTCACCTCATCTCTATTTCTTCTTTCCTCCCGTATTAATTTAATCAAATAACTCTTATTATTATTCGCTCATCCGTCTTCCCATCATCGACTTTTCTGTTTTTCAGTTTCTCCGTCACATTAACTGTATCCCCGCACGTTCTCTACTTCACTCACAAACTTTCACACTTCTATCAAAAAAATCTCGTATTTTGTCGTTATTTTCAAGCCTATTACATATTTATCAAGTGACTATATAAGTTTTTTGTCCATTTATGTTTGTTAGAAGCATAACATTGTCTAATATTTGTTCTTCCAGTGCCCGTTCTCGTTTGTCACCTTATTACATATTCCTAATCGATACATACCATACAAATCACCTCGTCCTCCTCATTTCTTTCACGATTTTCTCAATTATACCCATGCTTTCGTTTACATCCGTAAAATATTGACAATACATATTCCCCAAAACAAAATTATATTGCCCTATAATGGAGATGTATTTATCAAGAACTGGTACTCTTTCTTCTGTATAGTTTAGAATCAATGCCGCCACGGACTCTCCTTGTACACTACCCTACTCTTTACCAATATGTATCCCTAACGTTATAATTGCAATCGTTACAAATTAAACATAGTATTGCATAAAATAGGTTATTATCAATGTTCAGCTAATTATTTAACCTAAAATAAAATAATGGGAGATTCCCTCCCCTCCTCAAGTTAATATTAAAATTAGCCCAAAAAATAGACAAAGAAACCACTTGTGAGATAAAAGGTGAAATAAAGCGAGGTAGAGCAGGGTATGACAACGACACTTCAGTTGTAATTGAAACATATTTTATGTAAATAAGGGAGACCCTTTTCTTCTTAACCCCCAGGGGACTTACATCTAGTAAGTACGTGTTTGGCGAACACGGGGCCCCGAGCTGAGTCTGGCATTACTTCCACATACTTGTGTGAGGTTCCTTCCTTTCTCTTTTCTGACCTCCCTTGGTCACCTCTTCTTCTTTTCGATCCCGACGCTATCAAGGCTAGGGTATTATTCCTCATTCTCTCATTTTTGTCCTACTTCTCTTTTTCCCCGCCTTATTCTTTGCCCCCCCCTCATGTTATGTGCCCCCTCATTTTTTGCCCCCCCCCCTCCATTTTTTTGATGTATGTTGCGAGATGTGTTTTGGTGTGTTGTAGATCAGGAGAGATTTTAGTGGGTAGGGTTGAATCATTCGACGAGTCCCACCCCCGGGGAGAGTCATGTTGGCTCTCCCTAGTGCGTAACTGCATTTTCCCTACCTGTACAAGTTTTTCGGGCTCCAATGACCTTTGATGTCGACATGAGCCGTAAAGCCCCACAAAAAAAAATTTTTCTTCTTAATTTTGAAATGCATTCTTTAAACAAATGTAAGAAATTTTCTTCATTACACAGTTAGGGAGCAAATGGACTTCTTTTAATTTTTAGTTTATTTAGGTTAATGAAGGTAAAAAGAATTTCTTGTTATAATAGATACATTAAAACATTTTTGAATTACCTTCTTAACTAAATACTTAATTTACTTAATACTTTCCTCTCTGCACTTTCTCGATCAATATCCTTGGTTTCAATTCGAAAATATACTTTATGTTCGATGAATGGAAACCAAGGAAATACCAAGGAAAAACTAGTGATTGAAAAGAATTGCACAATCCTTAGTCAGAATGACCACCATTCTCGTTCGATTAATGTGTTCTGTCCAAAACAAAGAAGTGCAGATTCATTTGATACCAATTGTACTACGAACTAAAATGAAACGCTTTGCATTATATTTCTAAAAATAATTCATTCTCGACGGCAGCACGATAAAAGAATAACTTATTATTAATTGTACGTCAAGCAAGACTATCTTTTTATTCGTTATTACAAGTAATTTTGTCAAATAAAGAATAAGTTTTTCTTCGTCATTTAGTTTTAGTCGAATAAAAGAATAACTTTTTATTCCTCATTCAATTTTAGTGGAATAAAAGAATAAATTTGTATCCGTTATTTATTTTCTTAAAATAAAAGAATAAATTGTCTTTCGTCAATCAATGTTCATCAAATTACAAAAATACATTTCTTATTCGTAATTTTTGCTACATGAAATAATAAATTATTTTTAAATGCTTTGATTCTTTTATACAAAAGAATGATTTATTCTGATTCTGAGCAACCCTGGTCGAGAGAGGCTGATGACATAAAATGGAACTCAGATATATAATAACCCACGAAATGACTAGTCTAGGCATCGCATCGTGAATTGCAGATTAAGATTAAAGTGTAGTGTTATAATGTATCTAAGACCAGTTATGTTAGGGGTCTTCGAAATTCCGTATGTAGCTTTCTAAGAGGATATGAATGTTGGTTTAAGAGGCTTGTCCTTACATTCCCACTAGTTGCCGTAGTATGGCATATTTTCAGAGAGTTTGTTTCCATATCTTCTGCTCACTGGTTATTTGTATGTAATTTACATTGCTACATGATTAGTGGAAATTAGACTTTATGTGCCAATACTTTTTAAATGCACATGTGCGTTTTAAGCATTGACAAACTTTTAATTTTATTAAGAGCCATACTTAATGCAAACACTTTTTGCATTATCTTATTTTTACGACATATACGCTGCGGTGATATTGTAGCGTCGTAATATTACATGACGGCAGTTGTGTGATAGACAATAAAGAACAAATTTTGGAATGCGTGTTAAAACTTCAGGTAATGTGGCTGAAAAGGTGTACGTCAGGTATTAAAACATCACATTCTAAGACATAAGTGTCTATGATTTTGCTAATTCATTTTAGGGTAATTATTATACTTCTCAATTACGCGTGACACATATACAAATGTTTCAGTACTAGATTGGGTCTTAAACAATTTTTAAACTATGGGAATATATACACCTGCAATAGGGTATCCGGTCTCACTTCAAGAATACTTCGACGTATGAATATTTCATTATGAAAATACATTTCTTATGATTATATCCTTAAATTATTGACATGCAAATACTAAAAGTATTAACTCTAAAACGGTGTTATTTATAAGGGTTTGATCGTTAAAAAACAAAAGTACATAAATACGTTCTGAATTGTTTGTAAACATTTTGTATCACTTAAACCACTTCAGTAAATTCCTGCACTTCTGTGCCACGATAAATGATATGAACTTTAGATGTTGACTCCAGTCATTCAAATTTTATAACGAATTGTTCATAATTTTTCATTCATTATTTATATGAAAATCTGAAGAAACCGTGTTATATTAGAATTAATCCGCATACTCATACAATTTTCATGTCAGAAAATATTCAATAAGCAATTTCCAGTCATACTTCATTTTTAAGGTAAATCTTCAATTAATCTTAACAATATCATCATTTACTGTACAATATAATTATTCATGAATTTTATATGTTCATACGTATGGTAATTATTACATTCTAGTTATGAACAGTACAACCACAATTGACATTCGACTTGGTTATTCATTGCAGCAAAAAAGCGTGACTGTATTTGTTGTTTATTCTACGAAGAACAAAAAAGTGTAATTTAAATTGTTTTTATTTTTTTACAATGAAAGAATAACTCATTATGTTTTTAGGGCTGAATAAAAAAATAACTTATTCGACAATCAGTATTGCTCGAATATAAGAATAGCATTTTATTCGTCATTTATATACGTGAAGTGAAAGAATAACTTGTTTTTCGTCTTTCAAATTTATATGATTACTAAAATAACTTGTTATTCGTCATTCAAAGTTTTTCGAATAAAAGAAAAAATTTTATCGTTATTCTCAGCACGTGATATAAAAGAATGTATTTTTATTCGTTATGTTTTGTACGAAGGATAACGGATGATTTTTCAGTTTATCATTTTTATACATAAGAATAACAATATGCCAACCACAGACTATAAACCAGACGCCCCTCTCCCATACTAACGGTGTATTAACAGCTTTCAGCGCTCCTAACATTATTCTATGCAAACTACCAAGTTCAAAAACCGACCACAGGGCGCGTGGCAGTTCCCGATTCCCCTCCCCCTTCCCCAACCAGGTACTGTAACCCCCACTCCCTCG
>NNCF01125843.1:99541-120966 GCA_002313205.1 Laupala kohalensis
ATATACAGAATTCATTCATGAATACATTACTTAGATATTACAGATAATAAATTTCAATATTCAATGTAACATTCGTTTTCATTTAACATACCATGGAAGTCGTCCGGAGTAAAATGTGCGGAGCACACTCTCGTAGTTTGTGCGATCCGCACACCCGTGAGGCCAAGGGAATTTATCCATTGTCGTCGTCTACAAGAGAATGTAACAAATATATTTATAAATAAATAAGCAACAATAATCGCAGCAAAGCGACTGAGCTAAGTACGTCTGCCCATGTGGGAAGTGGCGCTAAGACAAGAATTACTTACCTTTCTGGTGGGGTAGGGAAGGCGTGGAAAGTTATTTCCGGGTTGCCGCTTGCATTGAAGCACCCCGGTACGAAACACACGAAAATTCGAGGCATTCCACTATTTAAAATTTACTAAATGCGCGAACGTTGCCTACAGCACACTACAGCCTAAGCACCGCACGAATGTAATGAACAAAGATCTCTAGCAGCCAATAGGAGAAGGGTGAACACGATCTTGCAGCCATCTATTGAGCGCTGGACGAACTATAGGTGACCGGGTGACTGATAGCGCAGTCTGGTAAGTATTCTGTGCAAACTACTTGAAGCGTTAAACCTCAGACATTTTCGCCCTATCTTGTTTCTTGGGCCTGATGCCAACCCTGGATACTTGTGGCTTTCAAACAGTGAAGAATCAACTGTCTCGTAAAACTGAAGGCAAAATATAGGGATTTACGAGTAAGTACCAACGTAGTGAAACTTAATTTTTTAGTTCCTGAAAAATTTTGTTTTTTTTACAAAGTTGGTTTTTTTCCCGAAGGTCTTCATTTGGATTTTCCATGTTACACTTTATTTTTGTCTGTGTAATATTTTGTTTTATTTTTAGGGATAATGTATTCTCTTCTTTATCGAATCACTTCACGGTTCCAAATTGAGAGAATATCCCTTCATCTTTCGGGCGCTTAACAATACTAGCGCGTAGAGCAACTGTGCAGTAACCAGGTAATTACGATTAGAGTATGCTTTATTTTCTCATCCGACCCAGCTCATTCAGGGCAGTATTCTTGCAAGGCTTGACATTGGTGGTGTACCACTACCGACGTATCATTTTAGTCACAAGATTTGAGGAAAAGTATCAAATAAATGTACACATGAAACTAAATATAATCGTTTAATAATTTTAATTTCTTCTGGTATTAAAATTTCTGTTCGCATTTCTTTTATAGTAAAATGAATTAGTGTTACCAATAATGTGGCAATTTTAAAACATGATGCTAGAAATCGGCAATAGTTCATGTAGAGCGAATGGGTTATCATCTCAAGATATGTCCTGTTCCGCACATCTGTTTCTACAACTGCTCCCAAATCCTGTTGGGGAACAAAATGCATTGTTTTACATATAAGAATGCAGTTTTTACATATTAAGATGCATTATTATGATAAGACTTCCAGAGAGCAAGTTTTCGTTTGTAATCAAATTATAATTTGTATTATATGCCATTTTTTATTATTTCATGATAAAGGTAGTATATCAATCACTACGAGCTCATTTGATCGTCATACATACGGGGGAAGATGGGATCTTAAAAGAATATTTCTTGTCGTAATTACATCTGTTTCGATTTTATATACATTGGTTAAATTTCTCAATATTGCCCGTAATTCTGCTAAGACAAATCTCTAACTTAAATACAACTGAAGTTTTCTTTCATTTTCTACGAAGTAAAAATATTAAAATGTGTTTTAAAATAGATTTTCCAGGGAATTATTAATCTGTCAATCACATTTGCTTCTCAAAATAAATAAATAATTAAAGACTTACGACCTTTTGATGGACTAATACTACATATTTTGAGATCTAAGGAACACAACGTTTCGACTTACTGCTGAAGACATTTTGATTGCGTGACACCCACCTTAATACGGGGGTGAAGATGTTAGAGGGAAATCGGCTAGTTAAAAAGGCAAAGAGGTATCAGTCCAGGAATGGAAATATTGCTTGGACTATTTTGTGTGACTACACCAGTGTCGCTCTCAGCAACTACCGACAGAAAGAAATGTAGAATTCAATATTTCAAAAAAATAAAAAAGTAAATGTGTCATGGATTGACGGATTCTATTATTGAATTACTTGAGAGGCTGTCATTCATAGAAGTAATCCTTGGGAAAAAGACTTTGAGGAACGCATCATAAATTCCTGTTTCTGGGTCTTCGTAGTCTTGCTATAAACGTGATAGTTTTGATACCCCCAGTCATGCGGTTCTTCTCTTCTCATCACAATTCATTGAATCATAATTCCTTAATATTTAAAAATGAATCATCCCTACCTTTTGTTTTAAATATCGTGAAGTAAGTGCAAAATCCGATGTATTTACATATTCAATGTCTAAGGTGTGAATTGTTTGTGCTTTTAGTAATCTCATTTACCAACTAACTGTTTTTATTAACAATCTTAATATTTTTGTTTAGACATTGTCTATGAAATATTTTGTTAGAAATAAAGAAATTTTTTTTGCATTATGTTCCGGGATTTGCAATATTTGGACAGGAATAGTAACAGTACCTGACGTCGAGTTAAAGTGAAAGTAAACAGTACGGTAGTAACGACTGTATATATTACAGACCTAATGTTCGTGCAAAAGACGACAAAGGTGGGAACGGAGATGACGACGCGAGTAGCAACGGAGGGTGCCAGTTGACAAACAGCCTGATGCGTTGAGGAAGTCAGACTTCAGGATGCCATTGCCTGTGCGGAAGCTGTGAGGACGAAGGGTGAAATCCAGGGAGCACCTGCTGCAGCGATAACGCTCCTCCGTATGGACCGAAGCGCTCCTTTCAATGGAGGGTGCCAGACAATTTCTTCCCCATGTTCCCTTCTGTTCGGGACTTGCGTCTCCTCTACACACTTCCCTTCGGTCCCTCTCCCCCAAATCATCGTGCTGTCTTTGCGGCCCCACATCCCACTCCTCGTGTCACATTTCACATTCCTCTTCATCAGCGGCGCGATACCTGAGGCGCAAAAACGCTCTGTTACGCCTCTTCGTCGCTTTGAGATATAACCCACTTCATGTTCCCTGCTGGACATCCGGGAGGGTAATTCGCCTTATCATTACTTCATGCTCCCATTGTCACCTGTTTAGTCTACCATGGCCACAGGAAACTTTATGAGGTTTTGTTATCATATACAAGTCAACAAGTATAAAGGCAGTGCATAAAGTACTTTAGAGAGACAGACTTAAGTATCTATTATCAATATAAAGATTGATATAATCGGAATACAAGAATTAATAATCGGATACCCGATCATCGAAAAAGATTAACTGGATTTAAAACATCACAGCAAAAATCTCTTAGTTACTGAAATCATTTCTCACTGCTTTAAAATTAAAAGAATTTAATATTCTATTGTTCAAGAAGCAGTTACAAACTGTTTAAAAACACGAGGAGAACAATAAGTCAATATTCTCGCCGGAAGCAAGCAAGGAACAATCCAATCAATTCTGATCATGACTTTAAAGCCAGGCTCGGATAACATTACTGCGTCACACGGTAAAATCGTGACATGCACCCTCCCCCTCCCCAAATAACAAAAATATTAAGATGCTTGTTATGATATCTAGAGAAAATTGACAAATTGTTCAATATAATTAAAAGAACACTTCACAAATGCGCACTCACGTCTTCTCTAAATGGCATCTTCGACACAAAATCATATTTTAACTCTTATGAGAATTTTGCTTCGATGTATTCCATCGTCTTAACCTGTTTTAATATCTCAACAAAAGCTCTCAATCTATTTCGGATGTTCTCCTTTAAAGTCTGTCTTCATGCTTCAGACAGCATCAGGATTCAAACCAAAGTAGTTTGAAATCACAACTCCTGAGTACCTACTCGTGGAGGGAAGTTTGCGTCGTCCAATGGAAATTAGTTTGGCTTTCGAGGAAAGGATGCTACCGCTTGGCCACTCAAGAGCTTAAAAAACTCAAAATTCGTGATTAATGATATCGATAGTACTAATGACACTGCCGTCCCTAGGTCCGATCTTAATCGACCTACATGAAAATCCACCTCCATCCAAAGGAAACCCAAAGTAAAATCTGGGTCAGGGTGAAGCAGCAGAGATAATGCGCTGAACCGTGCACGAGTTGAATACAGATAAAAAGAAACTATTTTGAACAATAAAAAACGATAAAACCATCCCCGAAAATATTTTTCATTTTCAATCAGTTAGTATTAAAGTAACTGCAACAATAGCGCGATAGCATATAAAAAGAATTATTATGATATACTATGTAATAAAATTAAAATGATAAGTGAATGAAAAGTTTTAAAATTCGCTACACCACGCTGGAACTCCAATTATAACAAAATGAAATGAACTAGAGATTTTTGAAATTTGCGGCCTCACTCAGTTCTGCCTATCTCAACTTAATAAAATACTGCGACACATATGGTATCAACTGTTCTGGAATAAACACAATAAATGGAGGTAAAATAAATTTGTCACTTACCTTAATTAATTAATTGACTGATAATTATGAATTTTAATTGGATTCTAATTTAATAAAAATGACACTAATAAACAAGAAAGGATTTGCTAAGAACATCATGAGTCCGATCGTTATTTTATCGTGAAACACACATTAATTCATCAAAAAGAAATAACATATTTTTCAAAGATAATGGGTATAATTAGTCCTATGTTAAAGGAATACATCATAATTTTTCCTTCTCACACCCGAACAAATTAACACATAAATTCACCATAGCACATTCCCCAAAAAGCAAAGCACATTCTCCCATGCAATCTTACAAGTACTACGCAAATGATTGATTCAACAAATTTTCATTTAATTACATGATCATAATTCCTTAAAATTTTCTAATAATAATTTTAAAAACATACTTGACAGGCATGTGCCTTACCTAGCTGAAGGCTATTAGATGGCACTCATTAGTCCTTTAATTAAATTATTTTATTTTCTTGAATCACACATAGTTTATTCATCAATTACGTTGCTTGTGCCTAAAAACGTTTCTTCTACATAATAGTCCATTTTCATGTCGACGTAAAATGAAAATGAACGTGAAGAGCCATCACTTCAGTGACACTTAACTCCTACCTCAGATTTGTACCGTCATGGTATGCCAGTAGTCGCAAAAGTGGAGGTGGCGTTCGCTGAACAATGGTGTGAGGGTAGGTGGCCGCATTCAGACAGAGTTCATTGAAGTTTGCTACAAGGACTCACCAGTTTCCGGTGACTTGTCAACGTCCATTTCCCACATTATCACCAAAAGCGTCTAGTGCGTGCACTGAGTACCGAGCATTGTCCACATGATCATTCATTCATTAGTTCACTACTCGTAATTACCAATTACGTAACCGCACTCGCTAAGGAACGAACTCCCACGAATAGTTGAGCTGATCATTCAACAGTCATTGCTCACTAAGCTTTCTCGATAGTTCTATGATGATGAAGACATTTCTATCATCAAAGGGAATATAAAACCGGTTCTCTTATCAAAGAAAGCTAAATATATATGATATGTTACCAAGTTAACACGAACTTTCATAATGTTCTGCTTACTCTCCGCTCCTCCTACATTACTGACGCTAGTCACGCCCTTCACATACATCAACAGGTCTTAGCCAATCAATGACTGTTATGAAGCCCCACCAAGTCTCAGATTATCTAATTCCTCCTCAACCTCGTGGTCACACATTCCTTCGACCAATTGTATTCCTATTTCCACGTTATGTAACACCTTAAACACAATACCGTCGCTCCAGTCACCATCGGTATCTGTTTAGTATTTCTGATCTCTCTTTACCCTCGACGATGCGTCTCGATGTCGAAAGGCTTTGGCTGTGAATGTTGCAGTCTCAGTCTCTTCCGTAGAAGGTAGATGGGTCATGTGATCTTGGATTTCCCTTTTTTCTGTGGTTTGACGAGTGCAAGACGCCTGGCTCTCGTAACAGCTTTCAGACGCTGTCGATTTTTCTATAGTTCCCTACTAACTAACAAAAAAACTGAAGTATCCGTCCCAATTTTGTTTCGATTTTCAACTCAACACAACCCTCGTTTATCTTCAAAATGCAATTACATTTCAATATAGCTCACTTAATTTAATGATTTTTTATTTTAGTTCACAAAAATATTAATAATTTTAATGACTTATTTACACAAATTAAATAAATGTTACTCTATTAACTAGAATTATTTTAAAAAAATATTTAATGGAAATTTCAAACTCATATGAACTTCTTTCCTTAAAAACGATAAACTACTAATTATTATCGAAGCAATGGTGCAATAGGAAGGTTTTAACCGCGGATTTGACAAGATCCATATTTAAGGACAACTTTTACACCTTTGGGAAGGGAATTATACAAAACAATTCTTGAATAACACAACCCTTTACGCACAAAATGTTTAACTCACCAGGACGATGTATATTAATTCTATTGTGAGTGTCGTGTATGTGAAAAAGACAGATTTGTGAGAAGGAGATGAACAGTTTTTGCAAAAGACATAAGCACTACGTCGGTCAGAGATGTCACTACATTATTGTGAAATGGCATAAACACTGTTCTGTCGGTGTTTCCAATGAGGCGGTTAGCATAAAACCAAGGGAGAGGTTACAATACTTTTTGGGCGTTGACATGTCTTCGTATCAACTGTCGGTTACTCTCTCTCTACGGACTGTAATCGGCGTTCTAATTTCACGTTGACAATTTTCTCTGCCCAAACAACATTGCCATAGGCGATGGTCTCTCGTAGCACACCAACATACAAGGTCTTTAAATCTGTTCTCTTTATGTCATAACGGTGTATACCGACACGCATCGTACTATATATATAAAGACATGAATTATTTTCTTTATGTAACATAATAGTGCTTTGAAAGTTAAAACGATCGTCTATTTACACGC
Organism: Laupala kohalensis; assembly: GCA_002313205.1. Lineage (NCBI taxonomy): Eukaryota > Metazoa > Arthropoda > Insecta > Orthoptera > Trigonidiidae > Laupala > Laupala kohalensis. The sequence goes on from NNCF01125843.1 coordinate 106,483, forward strand.
CTAGGTATTAGTGGCATCGTACTATCTGCAATTTTTGTCCGTTCATCCGCATCATGAAGTCGCGTCTATTCAGTCTTGGTTGGCCAAACCACATTAACCTTGTCTTTTGCGCCGACAGTGTTAGATTATTCTTCACACATACATCTATACACACCTCGAGTGCTTCTTGCGTTTTCTGTTCTAAACTTGTTCGTGAATCTGCGTATACTAACACGGTTAAATCATCCGCTTAAACTATGGTATTGATCTTCCTGTCCGCTAAGTACCATAATATATTATCCAACACAACATTCCAAAATGTTGGTGCACTTGCAGAACCCTGAGGACATCCCATAATTGCCTCCCGATAGATTTTCTGGCCTCCAAATTCTAATACCATCATTCTATTTTCGGAATATGATTTCACCATCTTTAGAAGATATTTTGGTAAACTTTTCTTGTTAGTGGTTCCACACTTGAAGTCCATCTTGCACGATGAAAAGCGCCATGTCTGTCTAGAAACATACATGCGCAGTATTTTCTTTCTCTTTCCGAAATTTTTACGCAGTAGAAGTTCTAATGCATCATTCGTTGATTTACTAAGAATAAACCCAAATTTTCTTTCATTTATGTTCCTATGTTGGGCAAGGTATTTCTGTATACAAAGTGTTCAAATCATGTCTAATAACTTTCCGAATATAGGTATTAAAGTAATTGGTCTATATGAAGATGACATCGACGGCAGTTTATCTCTCCCTTTCAAAAACAATCTTACAACACCTACATTGGAAAATAAGATTGACGTATACAATAATTATATATTTGAACAATGTTTTCCCTAATATTCTCAACCATTTTGTGCAGCATTTCATGTGTGATTTTGTCATAACCTGTTGCCTTTCCTCTTCTTCCCATTTATTGTATTTCCTCATATGTTACTTCTTCTATATCATCGTCTTTAATTGTATCATATTCCATATGTACTACCTCATCCTTCGGAATCAACCTATTCATCAATACCTCTCCTGTCTCTCTCCAACTGCAAGTGCGTTATGCTCCTTCAATCATTGTCATCTACACTTCTTTGCGTCGTACTCTATCCATACTAATGAAGTAAGGCAAACTCCAAATTGACTTCTTAAAGGCTTCTTCCACGAACTCGCGCCAACTATTCCGCTTCGCAAACAACACTTCTTCCTTCAATTGTTTCCGCTCCATCTTACAGTCACAACACCATGTCCACTTCTCCACCTCTATGCTTCACCCTCTGAAGTTTGTGCAGCGCCGAATTCAATTTCCGCTTTAATGTGCTTAGTTATGACGTCCACCAAATTACTCCCTTCCATTTTTCTTTTGGCTTACATATTTTGCACAAACCTTCAATATTTCCAGCTGCAGTGCATCTACTGCGTCGTCTAACATCAAAGTTTTTTGTCAACAGTTGCTTCAATCTGTCTGTATCTCCCTTTATACGAGTCCAATTCACTCGGTGATAATCCAAATGCATGGATTCAACCCCATCCTCTGGCTATCTCATGACTACACTCAATTCTCTGTCTATGATCGGTGTATAGACCATTACTTAATAGACGATAGCTTCTACATCCGCCATTTATTCGCCAAACTTACGTCGATCGCCGACTCTCCCCGTCCCCACAAAACGTTGGCTTTCTATATTCGTTGAGCACTAATAAATCGGTATCACATAACAACTTGTCGAGCTCTTTGCCCCGTTTATTCGTTGTTTTGTCTCCAAACAAACGTGTCCTGGCATTACTATAGAAACATAATACCTGTTTATTACCAACCATTTTCACTTACCTTAAGTATATCCAATTTAATGTTCTTCGAATATTGACCAAAATAATTTATGCTGACCAATTCAATATTTTGCCACAGGTATTGAATTAGTTGACTGTGCGTTGTCAAATATTGTCCTTATACTAATACTTCCACTGGACCGCGCACTATGACAGCGCTCCAAGGATATGCAGCAGCAACAACCCGGCACTCGAGAGGCAAGTGCTGCAATTTTCCCTTAATATTATATAGTTCCTGGAAACATCCTATGCCAATATCATACTTACGCACGTAATCTCCCAATTCCAAAGAAGATATTTTTGCACGCTGCAAGTTTTGCTGCAGGATCTTAAGCATAGGTAATAATTTATGTGACTATAACACTCTTTGTCCAGCTTTATACTCAGGGGATCCCCTACTTAGTACACTATGCTTATTCTCTAACCCTTTGCGATGACAGTTTGCACAGCGCGATTCTTCTCCTTTCTTTTCACTCTTGAAATTTGTGACCCGTGCCACCGGAGTGGCCACACATTTCTCTCATGTCCCTGCACTCTGCCACCATGTGACCATATTTACGACATCGATAGCATCTCTATGGCTGCAAATCTTCCTCAACCCGATAGCTTTGCATGCCAACATACACGCGTCCTCTAATCTATTTCTTTTCCAATAACGGTCCATCCAACTCTAAAATCCAATTTTCTTGTTCACGTATGCGCTGTCGCTCTTTATACAATGCTCATATTACCTTTATTATACGTTCTTATCTTCGTCTGGCAAATTCTCTTCGACTGGGTCTCCAAATTCTTGATTGGTTATCCCCCCTACTCTACTCCATACACCTGCACTCAAAGATGTCGTTTGCCCAACTCTTGAAGCTCAATTCCACCACGCTTATTCACCGCATCTGCTAATTTCTTCTCCTCCTCCTCGTTTTGCAAAATTACGACCAAGTTTCCACCCTCCGTGTCGCATCCATACAAACTGGTTTCCCTGAATCTTGTACCACCGTTTGCAAACTCACTTTTAGGTTCTCCTTTTCCCCATCAATGCTATTGACAACCACAATTTCTTTTCTCAGTTGCAGCTTTCCCCCCTCCCGCAACACTACCGCATACGATGTTTCACCTTGCTGGCGTAACACACGCTGTTCTAACTGTTCCAATTTTCATTTATGACTTCATCTACCCGTTCTAATATCCGCGTAACCTGCACATTGTCCTGCATAGCCTCCCTCTCTTTATATTGTAAGATATTTTGTACGACATTCGCCCGCTCATCTACTACCCAAAACACCATTTCTTCTGCCTTCTCGCCTTCCTTCCACACATGCTCAATTAAACTGTTTTCTGTGCTTTCTATCAATGTTGTCACTCCTTGAATTATGCTTTGTTATACTACTGCTCATACACACTTTTCAACCGTTGCCGCATCATTCGTTAATCCATCCAGACGATCTACTGTCTCCTAAAGTTGCACACATATTGTAATTCCTCATTGTGAACTTTATTTTGCCATAAATCTCTCGTCCCATTTGTGATCACGGCCTGCAAACTAGAATTCATTCGACAATACTTCTTCCCTTCGACGTATGACGAACAGAATATTCTTAAAATTAGGAAGGGGTGTATACCCACTCAGACAACGATATGTCATTCTCTCAAATCCTGGCTCCCGTTACACTACGCCTTTCAATATGCAACCCTTTCGCTTTAATGAGTGCGACGGGATTCATCAGTTACCGACTCCGGAGAAAGTGGTCAGTAGTAATTAAATACTGATAGAAAAAAGATAAAATAATGTAATTTAAAATGAATCATTGTAAGATTTTGAATGTTTAGAGTCCATTCTTTGGTGACAAGTTATAGCATTTATGCTTTTGCCCTCTGGACACAACAAGTATAAAACAAATGTTACATTTTTTCAAAATTCAATTCCCAAAAAATACCTTCACCGTAACCTGACTTTCTTTTCTCACAGTTAAAGTTTTAGAAAAAGTAATTCATAATTGAACTATTAAAACTATTCACAATTGAAATTGAAAGATACAGACATTTAAAGAAATATTTGGAAGTTTTTTAAAGTTTGTAAATAATATTTTAATAACTATACATAAATAAAAGTAATTATTTGGATTATACAAATTATGGAATAATAACAGTAAATAGCAGAACACCCGCCCAGACCTTTCAATAAAGATATTTTATTATTTTGCGATCACTTTGCACTATAGGATTAACTTTTGTATAAAACGAACTCAAGTAATTTAATGGTAAATAATGACAAAATTATCGAATAAATGATCCCTATCATAGTTGTAATATAACTGGTATAAAAAATAGCCAATTCCGAGGAAGTCGATGTTTTTGCAGATCATTCAAAGAATGACCCATATCCATATTTAATTTGATATCTACCACAGGAACCATATGAATGGATAGTTACTCACTTGAATAAGTACACAAAACTTTTGCTATGAACGGGATCAATATATATTTTAGACCTTCGTAATTTCACAAGTAAAATGTAACCATTCTCCAGCTTGAGTATGAAATAACCCCACTTTTTAATTTTCCAAAAGACAACAAAAATATTTCTATAATGAGTATCTATAAACGGAATAAATAGCACAATTATTCTCATTTTAATGCGAGAGGTCTTCAAGGAAGGATATAATTATGTTAACATTCCTTTTGTGTTACTTACAGTCTTTTTTAATCTAAGTTACTACGAAAACTAGACATACTTGCTTCTTGACTGTAAGTTGGAAGTAGCGTTTATCATTTGGTATTATTGACATTTACTTGTTGGTGATCTTCCGCTACTGTTCTCTGATTAAATGCAATAAGTGTTACAATATGGTGTTCGTCTTTTCTTGAACTTTAAAGCAGCATTAAAACCACAGTTCCATTGAAAAAAATAATAATACAAGAGGTAAAACACTACAAATTATTTGAATACATCAAATTATTAACTCTATGTCGCGATTTATTTTAATGAAACCAGCACTTCGATATCTTTTCACGAATAGTAGTTAATTGATCTGTTCGTACTTATTGAATCACCGTGCATGTGGCCATCAAAGAACAATGTCAGGATATTAAAGAATCATTTTTCATATTTTCTTGAAATAATTAAATAATTTCGCCGTAAAAATGAGTACATTTATTTTTTTCTATTGTGGCTATTGTTATCTGTGAGGTTCAACTCGTAAGATCCTTTCTTTTACCTATGTATGGTTGGGCGATGGATGTGAGAACGTGAGGTATTGGGTTGCTGAGAAACTTGGGACTCAGCATTGGTGTAGAAAGAGTAAGCAAATCCCTATTGAAAATCTCACCCATATTGGGGCAAGTTACGAGCGAAGACGCTACCACTACGCCACAGCAGTCAGTTTTGGAAATGAACGGAAAATGTCAAAGCTTTAGTTTATAATAAATCAGATTTGAATTAAGATCATCTTCTTGTTCTGCAGACTTCAAATAGTGGTCAGTTTCGAAAGCTTATTCCAGACAAATTCACTCGCTTTTTACCTCTGACCTCATCTAAAATTTCCAGGTCGATAGACATTACTTTTTGTGAGGGACATTTTGAATTATTATTTCTGGTATTTGCGATTCAAAGTTTCTAAAACAAATTTGGCCAACATGTTCAACATATTCTAATATTGTACTCGGACGACCTGACGACTTTCTCGATGCTTCTTGCTTTAAAAAAAAATATTCTTGGTAACCAGCTCAATGTAGCAAAATGAAGTCGCTTCGGAATAAAGGATTCTACTGGTTTTCTGGGTTGTAGTGTGGCGTGAAAGTGGTATCACGAGGACATATTGGAGAGGTACTTCAGGAAATTTGGGATAAATTTCCTGAAGGATTATGGAGGAAATAATTTTCTAATGTGGCATGCATACATTGTAAGCGTTGTGTGTTTCAATATTTCCTGATAAGGTACATATGCGCTGCAGTGAGCGTTGATATTACGAGAAGTACTTAGATTTGTCGTAGATGCTGCTTTTCGAAAAATAAAAAAACTGTGCAGTGGCTTCTGAAGTAGAATAAAACATAGTTGACGAGAATTTTTGAACATGGCCATATATCCATTTGATGCTGATACATGGAATATCAATCATGATTAACTGACACAGACTAAGGGTAAGGTGTGACGCTGACAATACTCCGTGAATGATGTGCTTCACATGCTTCAGGAGCCGACTATACGTGCAAGAAACAGCGCTGCCTGAAATACAAGTCGGTACTATATACCTTGAAAACATTAAATTACCCCTTGTGTAGAATAGGTTTACGCCACGCGAACTATATTACGTGGGTAGGACTGGTGGCTCACCCTAAACGCCCGACGTACATACGGTGTAAAAGAGCGTAAATGCCACGTGTGCAAGTGAAACAATCACTTTCACTAGAAAGGTCCCTCCTTGAAAGGTCCATACGGAATACAGAAGATTCCTACCGTAACTTATCTTAAAATTAATTATAACAATAACCTTTAATCTTTATCATCAAATCAAGAAGAGATGCCTATGCTAGTCATTTCGTCGGTTATTATATCTCTGGGTTCCATTTTATGTCATCAGCCTCTCTCGACACAGCGCGTTTGGTACACACCACGCCTTGTAATTCTACGTAGGAAACATTCTATTGATTTCTCATTTACACTCACATATATACATTTCCATGATACACTATTATTTATATTATTACTTTTATTAATAACCAGATATTGCTTGAAAAAGATTCACAGTGTAACAGTGTCCTGCTCAAAACAAGTTATTCCTCGTAATACAGTATAGCCTTTTTTATTATATATTGCAACAAAAATAAAAATACCAAAATAATTGAATATCTCGTACTTTTTTATTTATTGCCAAGAAGCCTGCTCTTCCGCCTGACCATGACGGGGGTGAGAAATTCGGACAGTCAGGTGTTGGGATGCTGGGATACTTGGTTTAAAATCATTAATTGTCTCGATTGGGTGAGAGAAACATATTGTAGCCGAGTTTTAACCCACGTTCTAGAGTTCAGAGGTATTGTGGGAGATACGACACTACCAATAGACCACTGATGTCAGTAATGTTACTTTGTCACATACGTAGTATATAAAAAGTATTGTAAACGTGAAAAAAATCGAAAGCGAGATTTCGACGCAAATATCCATTTTGGGGATCCCTGATACTGAAAAAGTTGTTTTTGGCATAACGTCCGTCCGTCTGCCCGTCTGTGAGCAGCGATTCTGAGCAAATGGATGAATCAATTTAATTTACGGTAGAATTTACTTGTTGTCGATGCACGTGATGTATTTTTTAAATTTAACACAAAGGGTATTTCACATAAAGGTCATAGTACTGTTTCGAATATTTCTCAAAAATGACTCCAACAATTTTGGTCAAATTTTTAGCGACCTTGCATCTGCATTTGCGGTATTTCGCTTAAGTGTGGTATAGACGCAGAAAAATAGTTTATGTCTGCTACACGTGCACATTATTTTACTGTTTCTATTAGCTTGAATAATATTTAGCAGTGTAAATAGACCAAGCAGACGAATACATTTTTGGTAAACTGAAATGAAAGTTATGATAATGATAAAATACTTACGAGGACAGCAAACACACTGCAGATGGGAAAAATTATAATTTATTCGTTATTGTCAAGTCTATTAAGTGAATATGTATGTTTTTTCTCACAGCAAAACATTGTCCAATATTTATTTCCCCAGTGCCCGTCCTCGTTTATTCGTCACCCAATCAGACGTTCGTAATCGATATATACTGTACAAAACACTTGGTTTTTCCTCCTTATTTATTTCACGATTTTCTCAATTATATCCATACTTGCCTTTATATCCGTAAAATATTGGCAATACATATTCCCCAGAAAAAAATTATATTACCCTATAATGGGGATGTATTTATCAATAATCGGTACTCTCACTTCTGCATCGTTTAGAATAACGGCCGCCCACGAACTCACCTCGGCCAGTGTCCTACTCTTCAGATAAGTATACCTAACTTAATAATTCCTATCGTTACAAATTATAGATAGTAGTGGATAATATAGGTTATTATCAATGTTCAGTTGATTATTTAACCTAAAATAAAATAATGAGAGATTCCCTGCCGCTCCACCTTAAGTTTATATTAAAATGAGCCTACAGAATACACAAAAATCCACTTGTGAGTTAAAAGGTGAAATAAAGTAGGGTAGAGAAGGGTATGACGACGATACGTCAGCTGTAATTGAAAAATATTTTATGTAAATAAGGGAGATCCTTTCGTTCTTAATTTTGAAATTCATTCTTTAAGTAAATGTAAGTAATTCTCTTCATTATACAATTAGGGAGCAAATGGACTTCTTTTAATTTTTAGCTTATTTTGTGTAATGAAGGTCAAAAAAATTGATTTATTTGTGTCATGAATACATTAAGACTTTTTGCTTAACTACTTTACTAAATACTTCATTTACAAATTACTTAATAGTTTCCTCTCTACACTTTCTCGATCAATGTCCTAGGTTTCATTTCGAAAATATACTTTATGTTTGATGACTGACTGACTGAGGAAAAACTAGTGATTGAAAAGAATTGCACACTCCTTCCTCAGTATGACCACCATTCTTATTCGATTAAATTATTCTTTCCAACACAAAGAAGTGCAGATTCATTTGATACTCATTGTACCAAGAACAAAAATAAACCAGAAAAAGGAAAAGTCTTTTATTTCAATATGAAGAATAATTCATTCTCGAGGGCAGCACGGTAAAAGAACAACTTTATTTAATTGTACGTGAAGCAGGAGTATCTTTTTATTTCATATTACAAGTAATTTTGTTAAATATAAGAATAACTTTTTATTCGTTATTCAATTGTGGTAGAATAAAAGAATAATTTTTTATTCGTCATACTATGTAAATCGAATAAAATAATAACTTTTTATTCGTCTTTCAAGTTATTCAAATAAAAGAATAACTTTCTTTTCGACATTCAATGTGGTTTGTATTATAAGAATACCTTTTTATTTGTCATTCTATTTTAGTTGAATAAAATAATAACTTATTTTTCGTCATTCTATGTCAATCGAATAAAAGAATAACTTTCTTTTCGTCAATTAATGTGGGTTGAACAAAAGAATAACTATATTTGTCATTCAATGTTTGTCGAATAAAATAATAACTTTGTAATCGTTATTTATTTTCTTAAAATAAAAGAATAATTTGTCATTCGTCAATCAATGATTATCAATTTAAAAAATACATTTTTATTCGTCATTTTTGCTACGTGGAATAATGAATCATTTTAATATGCCCTTATTCTTGTATTCAAAAGAATGATTTATTCTCATTATGAGCAATCCTTGGGTGGATCATCCCCTTCCGTACCCACACAGGCACGCTACTAGATGCAATGGGAGCTTCGATTCGTACTCTCATGTTAGCTCACTTGCGAAATATTCGGACGTGTCCACTAATCGTTTCTTAATATTTATAATATTACTAATCCGTACTCATTCGCATGGTTGTGTACAATGTCTCAGTAGCCACATCTCACTTTGACTTCGTCTCAAACTCCGACTTTATTTCGAATAGTAAATACAATACCTTTTTAAAAACAAGCTTTTGCCATGTGCTAAAACGAGTAATGTAAGTTGAGGTTTTTATTAAGGTAATGCAATGAAAAATACTAGTTCCACCATACAAATTTTACATCAGTAAATCCTTATAAAAATGATCGTACTGACTATTTTTATCGCTGGAAATGACTTAATATTTTATGTTGAATTATTTATCTTCAAAAAGCTTGTCGCGTAAATTAGAAAGAAAATACATATTTCGGCAAGAACTAACTTACCAACCAATCACTGTCCTATAAAATTAATAGGTATCTACTTTTATGAACATTTGCTTTGTTTACTTCTGGAGAGAAAAGTCCTCCTCTCGCAGTTTTTAAGCAATAAAACATTAATCAAATTACTGTTAATTTGTGTCCCCCTGTGTCGAACGAAATGCAATAGTCAACTCTTTACTAATCACTAAAAGAGCTTTTTATTATCGTAACTAGATAATAGTGTTTCTTTCCTTGAGAAGATTTCATAACATTTCTAGAATGTTGTTTAGATTAATTCAAATTTTCAACTTATAGAGCGAAATCACGCGAATGCCCTTTTATCAATTTAACTTCTTTTACAGTCTACCGATTGTTACACATCACAGAGTTACATTTTCGGTATTTCGCTGTGGTAGCATTACGAAACACTATAATATTGCAAAATATTTAAAAATTAAATTGGAAATTAATAGTAACAGAAAACGAACGCTAAAACCTTAAACCACTGTGGAAAATTTTCCAACATCTTTGGAAAAAAAAGGATGGATTCTGAGATATAAGTTAACAGAAATGGGAGAGGAGAAAATAAATAAATAAAAATTATTATAATATGTCATTCTGGGGGTTCAAATAAGCGCACCAGTGCTTGACTAAACATCAGTGTTCGACACTGGATTTTTGTCAAATAACAAAGCTTCAGGGTACATTTTCCCACCGGTTTTAATTTTGACGCATTTAATATTCAGCGCGTTGTAAATTAGAAAAGGTACATTCCCTGCAGTTTACGACGGGAATAAAGCCGCGTTTACACTATGTAGCTATAGAATATTTGCTACAAGTAGCGCTTTCTCAACAGTAACTGTTGAGAAATGTTGCAAAATACTATACATGGAACTTTCTGAAAACAATTGATACATGTAGCATATAGCAAATGCTTAACGTAGAAAAATGTTTGCTCTATGGCAATGTTAAGCGTTTCCAACTTGTAGTGGGAAAAGTTCAAAGGGAATTATGTAGTAAACCGTCATCCCTGTTGCCATGCCTTGTGTATCTGAGAGGTGAGGGAGAAGAATCGACGAAAGGTCAGCCAAAACGGGCGTCCACGCTACGGCGAGGCACAAATTTTATTTTAACGATATGTTCTTTACTTTCAAATTAAACGAAACTTTAAGGGAAATGTGACGATAATCCGAGAAGAAAACGGGAGAGTCTATTCCCCGAATTTTGCTATGATATTCAGTGTCGATTGTGTGTGTTACACCCAAAACCCGGAGTGGGCCATTGGGAGAAAAAAACAACGAAAACTAGTTTTGGGAAATGCATTTTTGCCATAAGTAGTATAGGTTTTTCTCAGAATCACCAATAGTTATATTCAAGAATTTTTCAGAAAAAAATGTTCTTACATGAATTTACAATGATTAAATTCTGCGTCGAATGGGCATATAACATCTGAAATTTCGTTTTCAAATTAACTTTCTTTAAAAGATTATTCTTCATAAGCTTCCGTTGCACTTGGTCTACCAATTACAGAAATCAATGTTTTTTTATTTACTCTAATCCCCCCCACGGGAGGAGAAATGTAACCTAGCACCGGAGGAGTGGCAGTCCCCTTTTTTAAATGATTTTTAATAATAAGCTTTCAACTTCCCTTTGTTTTGTTGACTATTTCAGTCAACTAAAAGATTTTCTAATTTGCTACAATCGTGACGTCACAGTGCTTCTATCCGTCACTGCCAGACCGGCAGACCAAGCAGAACCTTTTTGTTTCCTCCTGCAGATAATTGTACGAAATAGAAATACTATTGAAATGCCAGTCATTTTGTAATACTGGAAGGATGAGTTAACATTTTTCCCATACCAGTTACCATTGACCAGAGAATGTTGTACTGGTTATTCACAGTGAAACAGACCAATACAAGTGAATTGAACTGGTAATATTCGAGATCGTTGTGATATTTGCTTGTTTGAGAAAATTTGGTGGAAAATGTTGAGCAATCGTGTAATGTGAGATGTTGCTGTAGGTGAATTTTTATAAGTGATTTCTATTTATGTATTAATATATTTTATTTTATTACATGTCTTATGGCTAAGTTCAGGTCATGAGGCCTGCTCTTCCTAAAGCATTGTAGCATTGATGCTAAATTACTAGTTCTGACTTACCAATCCTGACACCTTGTCGGATGGAAGAAAATATATACTTTATATGGTTTCATAAAAGTGAACCTTAACTGAACCGCATATGCTTAAATATAGTTTTAACATTTTATTTTTTAAGAACTAAGTTTGTTGGAATTCGTAGGACGAGTTCCTTCGTTGTTATTGATATTTAGCCTTCCGCTTTCTTACTCACCGATGCAAAATCGTACAAAAAGTGTTGAAGTACTGAAAACGTTTGGCTGAAAGTGACAGAATAAACTTTAAGAGCATGTAACACAAAAAACGTCTTAAGAATCTCCCACAAACGTCTTCGGTCCATCTGTCTGGGAGTAGATTCAGTGGCGAAAAGGTAAAAGAGTTCAAAAATTATAAAATTATGTGACAAATATTGATGCTAATTCTTGTGAAAATGTGATGCTCGTTATAATGGCTCAAGCGGTAGTGAATTGGTAGCGTCTTTGCTCCAAGCATACCACTGAGTGAGAGAACTTGGATTCGATCCCCCGCTAGGCGAACTCAATGAGGTTTTCAGCTGGGGTTGCCCATACTTACTAGAGACCAATGTCGGTTCAGAACCATAACTTCCTCGGCAACCCAACATTTTTCCCTCCCAATTCCCTCACCGAAATAATGGTTAGGTGAAAGAGCAGATCTCATGATATGAATCTCGCCATAAGACATGAAAAAAATAAATAAATAAATAGAACTAAATATGAATGATACTTAATAATGCGTCTAGCACCCAATGCGTTTGGAAAATTGAAGTAGTGCGCGCACACGTTAGTAAGATCAAGACATGAATTCTTCTTAATTTATATAATAAAATTGTACGTTGAAGAAAAGAAATATCCTATTTCAAATCTCAAAACTATAAAATATTTTAATATGGTTGTTGAATAGTCTACAAGCAATTCATTTCTGATTTTGTAAATTTTGCCGCATGGTGGTTTTTAAACGCCGAAATAATCTGACAATAATGCAGTATTGATATTTCAAGATATGTATATCGTACCTTGACTCTTTAAGTCCAGATCTTAGCGCAGTGGATGGAACCGCGGTCAAACGTAAGGTTCAATAAGATAATATCATTGCGGGTCTTATTTGATGATTTTTTTAAACTTGAATTTTCAACGATCCAAATTTTCCCTCACTCTGAGTGCGTGGGTTGATGACTTCCCAGATAAAGCAGCGCTGGATAAATATTGATTATGAGATTTAGAATGAAAAGATAAAATATATTACGCAAAACAATGTTTGTAATAAAATTAAAAAACCCAAAAGTGTTTGACAAATATTCGTTATACTGCTCTTTTTATGTCGTGATTAAATGTGACAGGTTGTTTTTCAAGCTCCGTTGCATGTTTCTACAAACCTTTCCACTTTTTAAAATTATTGTACTATTTTAATTTGTCTCAATTTTCGCTTTCAACAATGCAACCAAATATTTCAAAGCATCACGAAATGTCATGTAACGATATTGTTGGGAATGAAATTCATATTTTATACTTGAACCAAATAACGGGAGTATATTTTTAAAAGTTTTCTTTTTGTGCCAACAGAGAATTTTGCAATACATTAATCAAATGCACAAGAATCAGAATGAGTTTATTTATCTAGTACTTTGACAAAACCCATTGACTAAATCATTGAGATTAAGTATTAAATAGAAATTGGTATATTTTTCTCGATTCGTTCATGATGATATAGATGGAGCATAAAACATTTTTAGTGGCGTGACGAACTGCAGTTGGAGTTTGTGGCTGTACGATGATATATCCTGGTATCAGAAAAAAACTGAGTAATTAAAGAGCGGTGCGTCGACATGAATTCAAAGAAAATTTAAAGTAACTGGGGATTGATTTTCTTGCATTTACGCCAACAAATAAATAACAAAATTATGTCATTTCACCAAATTTTCGACCATTTATTTTAGTCATCCTCAGGAAAGTATTAGTTTTAATTTGTCCTCCCGAAATACGGCATGTAACAAGGTCTTTCAAACCCCAAATCACCGACCCTTGAGGAATACCGAAGAATGCATTGTCTGACACTTCTTTACAAAATAATAATCTATAGTGGTCATTTGACACTTTTATTTGCACGTTTTAAACTTTTTAAGTTGCAATGCGCACCAGGCTCTCATTTCCTCCCCACTCCTCGGCATGGCACTACTCTTTATTCAAAGTTAATAAATTTATTGTCAAAAAACAGTACAAATTGCATATGACCACGTGGAGGACAATAAACTAATTTACTCTCCGGAAGCAAGCATGTATGTTTGTAAATGCATGTTTCCGGAAGAACGCAAATATGTTTGTAAATTTACATTTACAAGTTATTATCGAATTATAGATTATTCTGAGTATAGTGTTTAAAAATAATAAGAGTTGAAAAAACACTAAATTCACGATTTATTGTTACAATAAACACGCCCCTAGACAAAACCTAGAGAACCTGTATAAGAAATCCGCCTCTACCTGAAGAAAAAACGGAGAAAAACCCGGGCCAGGATGGGGCTACAGAATTAATGTACACAACCGTGCCAAAGCCGAGTACACATAAAACTAAATTAATATGAGCCATACGACAACACAATCATGCAAGAAAATAGTTTTTGAAATTGTTATAAGTTATTTAAAAAGTGCTACAGCAATGGCGTGATAAAGTACAAGACGAATTTAACTTTTATTAAAATCAATAAATTCTTTTACA
>NNCF01125843.1:122315-144175 GCA_002313205.1 Laupala kohalensis
ATCATCTATGCCTCGTGAAAATTTGTTTTTTAAGGAGCTGATGATTCCCATGACTTCACTGGCGTTAGTTTCGGAAGTGAACATAGAATTGGGTATGTGGGTGGTAATAATTGGAGGACATATTTGGATATATTGAGTTCATTATTTTACCAACTTCTGAGAAGTGAGAATTAAACAAAGGAGGATTTGGATATATTGAGTTCATTATTTTACCAACTTCTGAGAAGTGAGAATTAAACAAATTTGCGATGTCCTGAGGATTTGTTACGATTTTGCCATCGTTTAGTAAANCCTTCGCGGTTTTCAGAAGACGTGTAATTTTTAACAATATTCCACAAGGCTTTCATCCGGTTGTTCGATTTTAGTATATGCCTGTCGTTTTCCATAACTTTAGCTGCATAGACTACTTTTCGAAGAATAGTCTTNGTTGGTTATAGCGTTTTGAAAGATAATATAAACGGCGTTTGTTTTTTGAAGAAATTCTTATCCCCAGGGTGATCCATCTATTGTATTTCTTTGTGTTAATTAACTTGCGTTTTATCTGTTTCTGTTCAGGAGGAGCACCTATTTTTGGGGCATCTGTGGATGCCTCACATTAGATTTCTATTATGTTTTTAATAAATAATATAAATATCAGCGGAGGAGAATACATCCCTTCTCCACTCCTTGAGTTTCTTGAAAAGTTAGAGTTAGAGTAATATTATTTGTTTAACGCATGCATTGTTAGAGCTTAAGGCTTGCAAAGTACGTAAGAATTTTTTTGACACTCTCTTGTCCGCTATTACACACCAGAGGATGTCTCTGTTCACAGTGTCGAAAGCTTTCTCAAAATCTACGAACACGCAGAACAGCTTTCCGCGTTTCTTTCGGGTTTCTCTCTCAGCTAACGTGTTTAAAATAAATATATTATCTATAGTGCTGTTGTTGCTTCTAAAACCAGCCTGTAATGTCGAGAGTTTATTTTCCTTCACGACCCAGAGTTGTAATCTCCAATACAGAATTTTGCAATAAATTCTTCCAATAAAATTAGGTAGTGAGACTCCCCTATAACTATTTGAATCGTTTATATTTCCTTTGTTTTTATTAGTAGGTTGTATTACAGCCGTAGTCCATGAGTCTGGAGAAACACCTTCTTCGTGGATGTAATTAAAAAAGTCGGTTAAAAATCGCACAATATCATTGGTTAGTTCCTTAATAAATTCGGAAGGAACACCATCTACTCCAGGCGCTTTATTATTTTATAAATCGCGAATGGCAGAAGATATTTCATGTGTTGTAATACACGCATCTATTTCAGACACTTGATCGGTTGTAAATATTATTTCTATTTCGTTACTACTTCGGGATGTGTTATCATTTCCTGCTAGAAGATTTTTAAAGTGCATTTCCCATCCCATTGCATCAATGTTATTTGATATAGATTTATTTCGTCTTAATTTACATATTGTACCCCATAGGTCGCGCTACATTTTTTGATAGTATTTCTGTAGACGTTCAGCTTCCTTTTGTTGCCAGGCTCGTTTACTTTCCTTAACTATGTGTTTATATTCTCCGAGGAGTTTAAGATAAGATTTGCGCAATTCTATTCCACCTAGTCACTGACATATTTTCAGGGCAGATTTTGCGGGTGCTTTTCCATATCTGCAGGCATCGTTTTACCACACCGAATGTTTTCCTGAATTTTTGTTCCTCTGAATTATTTTCATACTCGACCCTGATTTTCGTAAACAATGTATTATGGTGTCCGCTAGAGCGTTGTAATTTTGAGCCGCGAGTTTAATTTGGAAATCGTTACGTGACATTCCTAGATTCCTAGAGAAATTTGCCTTATAGGCCGATTTCTTGTCGTCATTCCATTTGTCCTTTACTAATTTTGACCCCATGTGTGCGGGTGTAACTGAAGTGTTTTGATGTAAAAAATAGATTTTCACACATACGGCCGTATGGTGAGAGTCTATTCTGGGTTCAATCCAAAAGTCGTTTGTATATTGTAATAATTTTTTCGTGACTAACGCGTAATCTATCACACTTTCCCCGTTTTCGTTAATAAATGTTATATTCCCGTCTAGATCTGATCCTTACGTACCATTTAGTATAGTTAGGTTATATGTACTGCAGAATTTAATAGATCTCGCCCTTCCTGATTTAATTTTTTATCCTTACTATTTCTCACGTTTACAAGCGCGAAATCACCGTCAAACGGCGATGAGACATTACTTTCTCCAATTCGGGCGTAAAAATCTCCTATTATCATTATACTCGCGTTAGGGTATTTATTTTCGAAACTATTTATCATCTGACTCATTTCAGTATAAAAGTTTTCGTTGTGGTTCTTTGACTGATCCCCGTCCCTGTAAACAATTACTATTAGTAACTCAGTGTCGGTAATTAGTACTTTAATGCATCAGGTATTATCAATTTCTGTTTTCATTTCGTCGCACCGATTTGATTGTTCATTTTTGAACATAACCGCAACTCCACCAGGATGCCGTCCGCGCGTGCCTCTTCTCTTAAGATGTTTTGCTATAGTTTTGAATCCGTGTACAATATTTTCATCTCCCTGCTTTGACCAAGTCCAAAAAGTCAAATTTCTCAAGAAAACTCAGAAAACGTTCTTGGCAAAATTTCTTCCTCAGACCTTCCACATTCCAGCACCCTATCGTCAGAGTTGCATGCAATAAGTCCTACTGCCACCTCTGCGCTTTACCTGTTTTGGGTTTTTCTCCGGAGTGACCGCTTTGAGCGTCCACTGTGCTGCCTGTAGTCGGGTGACTCTGACCTCCGAGAGAGGGGGTTGTTGGCACTGGCGCTCTAGCAACGAGGAAGAGGGGCGAAGGCGCTTGGTCCCGTTACCCAAAGAGCGTTGCTCCGTCGCTATCGGCGGTGGCGATGGTGGTGGTGGTGAGGCTCGCAACGAGGACAAAGGTTGAACCGGCACTGAGGGCTGTGGCGGCGTCGGCAAGGGCTGCTACTGGTGAGGCGACAATGACGAAGCCGTCGGCAGCGGTGGTGGTGGAGGTGACGAGAGCTGCTTTGGCAACACAGGTGTCGCAGCCGGGGAGGTGGAGGGAGTGATGACTGCGTCGTCGTCGACAATGACGCGCTGGGACTGGTCACGCGTTCAGGACGCTTCTCCTTCGGGAAGGCTTCAAGAACCGCGAGTGAATAGTATCGCCATTCCACCACAAGCTTGTCAAAGTGGATGCTTGCTCTCAAGCCTTGCTCCCGCGCGTCCTGCAAATGCAGGCCAAGTTTAGAGCGCGTATGGCGTACAACCGCGGACAAGTCCTCTTTCCCTCGCAAAGGAGAGCCACGCAGAAACATAGCTGCCGCCTTCAACATTTCCTCCCGCTTCTTGTAAGAGGCCAACTTTACAACAATAGGCCTTCTGCCTACTCTGCGGCCTACTCGATGCGCCCTCTCGATGTCCCGATCATCAAGTTGCACCCTCAGTGGCTGTGCAAGACCCCGCACATGGCTCTGGGAGTCGTGCCACGAGTCGCCCTGTCGGTCCGGCACGCCGAAGATCAAAATATTATTTCTCCGGGACTGGTTCTCCAGGTAGTCGACCTTGCGAGGTAGAAATTGGTTTTCTACCTCCAAAGCAACAACCCGGTACTTCAGTACCTCCACCCTCTTTTGATACCATTTCATATCTGAGAGGATTTTGGTTTGCCCGGCCAACAAATCCCTCACTCTCTCCAGAACAGAGTCGTCGCTCGATCCCGGCCCAGGGTTCAGCTCGCCGCTACCTATAACTAGGAGCATGCAAATAATACTTAAACTTAATAAATACTGCGCAAGGCAAGCGCCTACTCATGGTCCTCTTCCTCCCTTTGGGCGAGGACCTCCTACCCAACGACCGATATCTGCACGACACTGCTCCGTCGACATCATGCTGCAAGTTTTCTTTTTTTTTCTTTTTTCTTCTCTAGGTACCACCGTCTCACGCAACACGCGCCGTCACAGGATCAGGTACACGCGCCGTCACAGGATCAGGCAAGCTGTCGGAGGACCGAAACACTGATACCAGCAGGTAGCCAGCTTACTGTGGAGCACTCTCACAGGTGTCCTTTCTGTTCGAAGGTTCACACTCTTTATAGTAGATATTTTACAGTATATACCGTACGAGTATGGAATAATATTTCTTTAAAATTAAAATAATATTTCCTTCTTGTATAGTTGCTCTCACAGAGTTGATGAAAAACAATTCTGTCTCACTATTCCTCTTCCCTCTCTTTCTTTTTTTCTAGCTACATTGCTTTCATTTTCATTCTCTTTCTTTTTTTTGCCTTCTTTTTTTTACTCTCTCTGTCTCATTTTCTGTATATCTCCTTCTCTCTTTCTGTCATACATCAATATTGTGTTATGTTACATACGAGTAATGCAGAACTTTTATGTAGTTTTCGTATGTTTCAGTAAGTTTTCGTGAGCACGGGTCATTCTGTTTATGGGGGCGTTTCAGCCGAATGTATGGTATCCAGAATAAAGAATCATTCATTACTA
Organism: Laupala kohalensis; assembly: GCA_002313205.1. Taxonomy (NCBI): domain Eukaryota; kingdom Metazoa; phylum Arthropoda; class Insecta; order Orthoptera; family Trigonidiidae; genus Laupala; species Laupala kohalensis. The sequence goes on from NNCF01125843.1 coordinate 126,822, forward strand.
TTTTCAATTTGATGATGTGACTTTAGCGGATCGTAATAAATCAATTTCTTAGAGTTAAAGCTAGACAATAATACATTTTGAATGGACTGTTATATATGAATAAATAAAAGTATTGGTGTAATTTCAAACGTGTACATCATAGTTGTTCGAAGAGAAGAGACTGTTTCGTAAATTGTTTTATTCCTTATTTAAGGTTATCGAAAGTGTGATTCTGAATTGATAAGTGAAATTCGTGTTGTCCCCTTCTACGTGAATTGCATTTCCGACAGATTCTATCACAAAAAGCACGTACGTACGAACTAAAATCTGACTGCGGCCCCCGAGATCCCCAATAAATAGAGTTATGTTTCATATGAAGAAAGATCACACTCTTACATAGATCCTAACAGCTGGGGAATGTTTTCGGCATATATTCTGTTATTCATGAATTCTCTCCACGAAATCATCCATCCCGTGAATGATTCTTTGGTGAAATGTAGTATATATAAAATCTGATAATGCCGCGACTAAAATCATCCACTGTAATTACCTGGCGAAGTACTCCGCGCCCTATATTGACTCATTGTATACCCTAGAACACAGACGCGATGATGCACCAGAAATCGTACGGTTAGCTTCCGGATTTCTATAGATATTCATGTTTTGTAACTCAATTTCAAGCTATGATATCACGAAATCTCTCTTTCGTCATTTCCTCTTTGAGGTAAAATAACATCATTGAGAAAGGGGTGCGCAAAGCATAAAATATTAGTCTGTATCAAAGATAAAATAGAGCGGGTATTGAAAAATAGAAAACATCCGCAGTAAATGTTCAAAGTTTCATCGTTTTTTTAACACTTTCACTAGTCTACTTCCTTTAATATATCATGAATTAATGATTTTTTGTGCAAACTGCACAATAATTTTCAATTTACCTTGTTGCTCTTTACTTAACAGGTAACCCAGAATAAATTAAACAAAACCAGAATTCTGCAATGCTAAAATTTAAAGCTGCTGTTGTTACGAAAGGTTACAACTGCTCCAGTTAAAATAATTATCCGATGCAAATTAATGGAATTTCGTGAATAAATTACTATGATGTAGGTATCATTATGTTAATGACACTGAGCAAATGAAAACAACTTCGTACACAGTTTTGATAATATATTAGACATTTTCCTTTGTTTTAAGTGTCAGCAGCGTTATATTTCCGATCAATATCGGAAAATAATATTACATTTAACGTTTCAAATACATTCATGTAACGTGAATGTGATACATTACCAGGAATTAAAATTATTCTTGCAAAATGATTGAATAGAGCATTGATAATACGCACATATGACTTTAAATCCTTAAACAGCATTGATGGATTATTACTTACCAATCGTTTGAAATTTTTGCGATCATGAGGTAATAAGAAATATTTTTATTTTTATTTTCATCGCATCTGTAAAGGCTACTGAAGGAGCACGGTAATTATTATTTACAATGGTGATAGTACGTTTTACTTCCAGTGGTGATTTTGATTAACTTTTCACAAAATTAATTTCAATCTTATTGTTAAGTTCCCAAACATTTTGGATTGACGAACACTGATCACCGCAAACCGTACCGTAAAGAGAAAGATATCTTGTAATCTAAAATTCATAACAGTAATTCTCTGTAAAAATACACTATGCTAGCTAAACCCGTACGATTTAATAGAACTAACATTCTGTACGTTAATATGAACGTTTACTTTCATTAGTAAATTAGTTTATTGTCCTCCACATAGTCATACGCAGTTTGTAACTGCTTTTTCAACAATAAATTTTGTTTATTTATTTAGCAAGACTATTTTATTTACCTAGATAATATACTACTTTCCGCTTTTCTGCTATTTGTCTGCAAGTTTTACTCGGTTTCATATTTAGCATTAAACAATGTAAACAGGAAGTCAGAAAAGTCATGAACAGTATTTCATGATGCAGGATGGAGCATTACGTAACTGACATACAGTTCCCTAACAATATGTTTAAAAATATTTTTATTGCTTCATAATTATGATAATTTTTGTCGGTACAAAAGCACTTGCGTGTAGGTAAATACGAGTAGCACCCATGAAGGCGAATTGCGCCACTACCAATCATCAAGTACTGCAAAAAATGCGTTGATGGTACATTAAGTTGGACTTAAATCTTATCACAAAAGTGTCAAATGAAATGAGCTTATGTTATATTATTTATTTATTTATTTGTAACTCCACTGGTCCCTTGTACAAAATATATGAAGAAAATAGTAAGCACGTATGATATCTGAGCATACATACATATCTACACATATACCACTCACTGACTGACTGAGTAATCTCAAAATCTCAGAAACTTCAAAATCTACTAACTTGAAATTCGGCAGATAGGTTCCTTTGAGGGAGTAGACATCCGATAAGAAAGGATTTTACGAAAATTCACCCCTAACGGGGTGAAATGGGGATTGACATGTTTTATAAATGTATCCCACCATAACTCTAGAGTGCTTGGAGCCATTTCAACCAAACTTGATACAGATGATTGACTATATGACAAGCACTATGATTATAACAAGATCCCTGCACTCCTAGAGGGTTGAGAAGGGGATGACCAGTTTAAAATAATGAAAAAATCCGATATTAGATTTGAAACCATACTTTTCGGTGCAGTTGAGATGGATAAGAGTGTCCCCGGTGCTTTGTAATTCACAATCAGTCCACATTGCAGATAATATACCCCTAGCATCTCTAGGGTAGGGTTGGGAAGGAAAGACAGACAAACATATTTTAAAAAACCGATATTGGTGTTGAATAAATAATTTTTTGGGGACCGCTGAAGTGAAGTGCCACCAGATAAGTACACGATCACCCCCTATAGGAAATTAACACCCTATGTATTGGGGGTGAGTAGGAGTGAAATGTAAAAGTAATCGAAAGTGACCAATATTGGGGTTGAGATATTAGGGTAGAGAAAAATTATATTAATCACAATTAAGGCGCGATACATAATCTGAACTATTATTTACTTTATAACTCACTAATAAGAGCGATTCTTAAAAAATGAAACTCTGGTGATATCAATTTTGCCCAGACTCCGTGTAAAGTGGATACAGTGCCCAGGCAAAATGAATAGCCATCAATAAATGGCAACAAAAATAACTTAATAGTCTATGAAAAAATAAATACAATGAAATATAAAATATTTTATTTAGCATATTTATCAAAACTACTAGTGTATTTTCCATTGCCATCAAACGCTGACAATCAATATGACACCACTGATAACATATTCATCAAATTGCCCTCTTTCACATAGAATACTTCACCACAAAATGCACACATCGTCTTTGAATGTTTCAATTGTTGTTTTGTCATCTTTACCTTTTTCTTACGATCGGCACACAAAGCGAATAGTGCAGTAATCGCAGTGCCCGATGTAAAAACTTCAAATATTATCCCACTTCGAAGTAAAACTATTCATTCAAATCCAGTTATATATTGAATGTCGAAAGCCTCTGAATAATGTATTGGAAACTTAAAAATGTCGTGAATGCCAACCGATTAATGTTATGATTATTGAATCGGAAATTTAACCCAATCAATCTTTTCTTTCGCAAAAACACAATGCGTCAATTCACGGACGCGACGTGTCACGTTGATTCCCTGAAGTATTGGCCGGTGACAGAGCTATGGACAAACAACGAACAATGGATTATTATTTTGGAATTGATTGGGGGTGTTCAATTTGTCCGGTTTTTTCCTAAACTTACACTGTAAACTAATACAGATGGATAACAGTGTATATATGAGAATAGTTTCATTCTCTTGAAAATTGCGTAACGTGTAATATTACAAACAAACGAACAACAATTACGAATAATTATAAAAAAGGTTTACAAAATAATGTTTCAGCCTCTAAAGCAGTGGTGTCAAAGAATGAGCACGCCAACGAATCTGCATTCCACCGCGAACACCAAGATCGAAATCGCGTTAACGGTGTTTCTTATCGGATAACAGAAAGAGGTTCACAATTTTTTTCCTGGTCACTGCGACCACGTGTTCCACCGGCTCCTGCACAGTAAAACTAACGAGTTTGTGGTAGTGCCAGGGAAAATTTCTGAAGACCAAGTAATGTTTGTTTTAATTATAAACAAAATCAAATTATTGAAATACACAATCCTAAAAGAAAAAGAAAAATCATAATACCGAAAATTATACAGATATCCCAGAAATGTTGCGACAAACCTCAGGGGAAGGTGGGGCACGTTATAAGGATTGAGAATTGCATAACAACCCATGGCCGCAAACGTCAGGGGTAAGTGGAAGAAGATGTCGAAGATCGGAAAGGAAAAAAGAGAGTGATTCATTTGAAATATTTATTGGACATAATGAGAACAAGTGATGAACGACATGAATACAGCTCTAATGTTACAGCAGATGCTCGATGTTTGCACCATCAGACGCATGCCTGACACCGACGGAACGATGACTGCCGAACACACTGGAATACATCGGGAGTTCCTGTGATTGTAGCAGATGCGCAGACGATTCTTGCGACGGGGTCCATTTCAGACTCCACAAGATCGCGATACCTGAAAGATTCCATGGCTCCCCACAGAAAGAAATCAAGACTCGAAAAGTTCGGTGAGTATGGGGGCCAGGGGGCCGGTCCACCACACCCAATCCATCGATGCGGGAATGACCTGTTCAAATGCCTACGAAGTCAGTCCAATATGAAAAGGCGCCACATCATGTTGGAACCACATGCTGCGCCACACATTTGCTGGAACGTTTTCAAGCAAGCCGGGAAGAACCTGTTCCAGAAAGGTCTGATAATTTGCGGCGGTCAAGCGGGATGGTAAAAGGTACGACTAGGCAGTCGCCGACCAAACCCGCCCACACATTAACTGTGAAACGATGTTGTGACGCATGGTGCCACACACCGTGGGGTTTTTCTGGTGTCCACAAACGCTCATTGTGGTGATTGAATACGTCATACGTAGTGAATGTGACCTCATCAATGAACAACACATAATCTGGGAAATTTACATCTCGGCAACTTTGTTGCAGAAACCACTGTGCGAAACGCACACGTGCAGGTTGGTCATCGGGGTGTAATAACTACACCCTTTGGAGATGAAAGGCGTGTAAGGATTCGGCGTTCAAAACACGCTGGACACTGCTACGAGACATTCTTAAGTCCCAGGCAACGGCACGTATGCTGGTGCTTAGATTAGTCTCCACGACATCCAACACACGTTATTCCCTAACGACTGAACGCGTCGATCGTGGCCTGCCGTCACTAGCCCTGCCACTTCTTAATAACGCGAACTCGCACAAATTTCGATACAGACGTGCAAACAAATTGTGTTGCGGTTGATGTCTGTCTGGAAAGCGTTTTCGATAAATGCGTCCAGTGACTCGTCCATTGCACTCAGCTATTCCATTCATTAAGTGCATGTCTGCAAGCTCACCGTTCGTATACCGTTCCATGCCCCTCGTATGCTGGCTAGCGCTCAAATGAGGAAATCCTCACGTTCCCCTCCAGTACTCTCGTGTACAGCACCACCTAGCGGCGAACGATGATGTTTGCGGCGATGGGTTGCTNACTTAGAGGTTTGTCGCAACATTTCTGGGACATTGTGTATATAAAACTATAATTTTTATTCGCGATATTTTGTTTAGTTTTTGATCGAACCATTTTTTGTACTATAATGACGTGTAAACGTTTTTCACTTTTGTTAATGTTTCAAAGCCGTCATAACGTATACGTATTCATTGAATTGAAATGTACCGTATTATTATATCGAATTTCATTTTCCTTTATATCTGAGAAATTTTATGATAAAGATGATTTTTCTTCATGAAAAGTATATCATTTATAAATAGTTCGTTTGGCAGGTGGTACGATTATATTCAAAAAATTATAACATTGAGGTTATTTGTGTTTGTAACCTTTGTATATCCAAATTATTACATTGTCTTTTAAAAACATTTTACAATTATATATTACACAATGTAAGAGGCAATAATTTCATTGGTCATGTATTGAGAAATGTGATCTCTTAGTACTGGTATTTTAATACTTACATAATATTTATACAACATCGTTGATTCTGTTATACATTACCAGATATGAAGAACCAAATTATTCTAGTTCTTAAAATATAGCACTTCGATTATATCCAGTTCATTTGCAAAGAAGTGTTGATTCGAAACAAGGATGTATAGGACAGATACGATATATTTGAGGCCGCTCTACACAAATAGATTGGCAGATACCCAGTTTGAGAGGCGATCAGATGAATTTATTGTGATCGACCTCCATATACGATTCGTGGAGAAGGTGTGAAGCGTGGCAGCAACGTCACCTGGAGACCGCCGCGAGTCGGGACTTCCCCGGGGCGCTTCGCTGTCACGCTGTGCACGCTGCGCTCCCTGGAGGCCAGCGTTCGACAGTGCGCTCCGGACGCTGCGCACCTCGACGGTGCGACGTGCTACCCTCTGTGCCAGAGGCACGTCGCCACCCGCCATCCCATATTGCTCTGGTGCAGGAGTCGGCCGCCTCGACAGCGGAAACGCGAGCTTCGGTCTGCCTTGCGTCGGTTGCTCCCTTACCTTGGCCACAGCAACCATTCTTCTTTTATTAAGGCACCTGAGCTTAAGCCTCAATCTGCACTAAGAAATTTCATTCACCAAATAAATTCTGTAAATCTTCCCTTGAATATTTAATGAAATAAGAAATAATATGAGTCACAATGGTAAGGTAGGTAAATCCCATATTCATCTAAGAAATATTATTACGATATACGTTTTACAAGCCAGGACAGGTCATTCGAAATATAATTGAATAGAATGTTTCTTATTAATGTCGATGTCACGAGATAACTATTTAATTTGTAGAAAGAAATTTTGAAATTTGTTTCTACGATTCAAGAAAATATTGTATACATATTCATAGTCATATATTCATTATTTAATTATAATACCCAAGTCATAATGAATTCAATGAAAGCTTCATTTAAGAAAATTATGCCAATGAAATGCTTTTGCGAGATGAAGTTCTTTCAATTTAATGATTCCTGCACATTATTTGATCGGTAAGCATCTTCTGAGACAATTCTATGAGTTCTTCAGTTCAATGTGTAAAACCATTCATTTGATTTTCATGCTTCGATAATAAATAAGACATTAAAATTTTTACTCATTGAAAAATATTTCCATTGGTAAACATAAGAGATGGGAAAGTCTCTCCGTCAATAGCCAATGAAAACGAAAAAGTAAAGTACGTGCGCAAACAAATTAAAAATAAAATGCAGACATGTTAAAAAGACGTTTGAGAAATGAATTGATTACTCATCGAGACTCTGAATATATCGAAATACTGTTCTTAAAGGCGGATGTTCCATCTCTTAATCTGCATGTTGGTTTATCTTTCATGACAATTTATAATCATTCCTATTTTAGTGATGGTCAATTTACTAAATTAGCACCAAGATTCATATGACAAATTCTCGCAAGTAAATCCGATTCTTCCCAGAACGATCAGCTTCCGGGCAAATCTCAACTCTATGAACCACGACGTCAGTTCCCACACGATGATGTTTACTACCACTCCACAGTTCCCTCCAATAATAGTTTTCTTTTTACGTTTTAATTCATTCAGTACGGAACATTCTTCTCTTCCGCTACCTTTTTCTGGAGTGTACAAATTCTAATTTCTAAAAACGAACTACTTATGTTGACTTTAAATATTCTTACATTATTTTACCTCCTTATGTACACTTGTAATAAAAATCATTCTTTTTTATCTTTTAGTTACAGTTTTTGATTGTTCGCTTGAACAGAAACTAATTTTACCCTTGATTAAAACTGAAAATAAAGCAACATGAGTTTGCAAAGCATAAACACAAAATTTCTGAGTACGTAAGTTTTCTGCAAACTATTAGAACAACTCTCTACATAAAGGGCATAGCAGAATACTAATGGTGAAATGAACCCAGGTGGTTTCGAGTTCGCCATTATTACATACTCTTTCTGTGGGTCAAAAAACATAAGTGGAATGGTTTTGAAGACTCCTTTAAAAATTATTCTTAAAATATTAATTTTTTACTTACTTTCCAAAACTATTATTTTGACTCCTACAATCGTTATCTACGAATTCTTGAAGTAGAATACTGTTATAATAATATGTAGGATTGATGCAGAATTTTATCCATCGTGTATTAAGATTCATTATTTTCCACTCAAAATCGTCTCAATATCTTATTCCATTCGGGAGACAATTTTAAGTACACAGTACATGTATACCAAGAGTCCTTCAAATACACTGTTCCACCCAGTATGAAGGGGTCAATTGCGATTATTTTTAGATGGGGTTATCACGCGTACAAAATGATCCAACTTTCACAATTCTAGGAATAATATTTACTGAAATACACAACCATATCGTCCTAAAAGTACGTTCCGTATCATCCAACGAATTCTCGATAAGGGAGTGATCAGCAAATACAGTTGATGATGGTAAGTCTCCAGAGTTTCAAGGCACGTTCGGGTGACCGTTATCTTTCGAGAGCGCGCATTGTCACACTGAAATTGGACTCTGGCGTGGGCGTTCTCGAACTATAGCATAACCGTCGGTCGTAGCGCTGCAAACTCGAGGTCCGTACCTGAATGACTGCGTGGGATTGGCACAACCACCGATCTGTGGTCGTCATCACACGTTCCTACAGACTGGTGTTATGGTGTGGGGAGAAATATTTTATGGTCAATCACACCGATAATGTTCCTCACCGGCACTGACAGTCCAACAGAATTCGCAGATTTCCTACAGACACCGGCGCTTGCGTTCATGAACACCCTCGCCGGAGCCCCATTTCAGCATTACAATGTGCGTCCTCGAAAGACAGCCGTCTCCCGAGCATGCCTTGACACTCTGAAGACGTTGTCGTCATCAAATGCATTTGCTGATCCTGATTGAGAATACTTTTGATTATATGTAGCGTTCGATTGGGACCCCATTCCTGCCACCTATACTGAAGGAAACACGTTCTCAGGTGCAAGCTGCTATACTGAAGGAAATATGTGCACAGGACATCTTTCCAGATCTCTACAAATCCACGTCGCGACATTATGACATGCAATCACAAGCATGGCGGCACAACGCCATAATTTTAGCCGTTTTGTTGTGTACCTCACTAAATATTCTTCCTAGAAATGTGAAAATTTTATCACTTTGTTGGCGAAGTACCTTCTACCTGAAGGATTAAAAATAATCGCATTCCACCACGTCCTATCGGATGCAGCGGTGTTGTGGTGTTGGTGTGGACTTGGTAGTGTATTCACTGGTTTACTTAAAATTAATTGTTGCCTTAACAGAATAAGATGTTGATACGATTTTGGGTGGAATGTAAAGAATCTTGACCAGACTAAATTCTGTATTTAATAGAATTTGTGGGTCTACAATAACTGATAGAAAAAACGTCTTTAGAAATGAGTATATTTAATTTTTGTATCTTTAAATTTATATTACTTATGTAAAAACTATGGAGTCCTCGGGAAAAAATTCTGCGTCAATTCTACATTTCATTAAACACTATTCTTCTCTACGATTTCGTAGGTAATGCTTGTAGAAGTCGAAAAAATGTTGTTAAAAAATAAAAATAAAATATTTTATGCGTAATTTTTTTAGATGTCTTAAGAAAAGGTGACTTAAAAACCGTTCAGGACACGTTATTGGACCCTGAGAATAAAGCCATAACAATGGTGAACTCGAAACCGCCTGGTTTCATTTCACCATTCTTATTCCACCATCCCCTTCATAAGTTTAAAATATGCCGTCAAGTTTTCTCGCCAAACTAACAATATTATAACTATTTTCTTACCATCTCGTTTTTGATACCAATTATTATTTCCTATACGCACTACATGTCGCTTTATTAACACATAACAATGAATTAAAGTTCCGATTACAGAAGATATATATTTTTGATAGTGTGAAGTATTCAATATTGTCTCATCACTTAAATCTAATTCAAATGGTTCAGATAATATTACTGCAAAACAGTTAAAAATAGTTTTGGATTTTACTCTTCCAGCCCTCACTCACATAATAAATTTTTCATTAATGTCCGGGACTTTTCCTCTGGCACGGAAGATGGCACATGTTTGCCCGCTCCCAAAATCGGAGAAAGCTCATTGCCTGAGTGATTATCGTCATATCAGTATATTACCAACATTATCAAAGGTATTAGAAAAGATAGTGCGTAAACAAATTAAAAATATTCTAACTAAAAACAACCTTTTTGACAATTTTCAATGAGGATTTAGAAATGGTAGGAGTACCCAAACAGATCTTACAAAGGTAACGGAAGATATGAGAAGCTCTGGATGATGGCGGCGTTTCCGTTCTCACTCTATTAGATTTTAGTAAAACTTTTTATTCCGTAGATCATGACATACTGATAGCGAAGTGCAGAAAACTGGGCTTCTCCGAATCCACTCTTTCCTGGATTACGAAATATTTTGAAAATAGACATCAAATCGTAGTAGTAGATGATAAAAAATCTTCAATATGTCCTATTGCAAGAGTCGTCCCTCAGGGATCGGTATTGGATCCCCCTTTCTTCTTAATCTACGTAAATTACCTCCCTCAAGTATTATCAAATTGTAGATATCACTTGTATGCAGATGATTTACAGATTTATGTGAGCGGAAAAAGTAAGTCAGATTTCTTCTTTAATTTACCAAACAAATTGTAATTTGGCATCTGTGCACAGTTGGTCAATGCAAAATGGTCTTCTTTTAAATCCTTCAAAACCGCAAAACCGCAATGATAATTAGTTCTTCAAGAGCTCACAAAGTTCTGAAGAATACGATTTTACCAAATGTTGTAATTGATAACAATATTGTACCAAAATCATCCCAAGTCAAAAATCTCGGAGTAATTATGGACGATCTATTAAACTGGGAACCTCATGTTAGTAAAGTATGCCAGAAAGTTTATGCCATTATGAATTCACTAAAATGTGTTGGAAAATGTCTACCAGTAAAACCGAAAGAAACGCTAATGAAAAGTATGTTATTTCCCCATCTGGATTATGGTGACATGATTTACAATAATTGAAATAAATCATTAGCCGAAACATTTCAAAGACTCCAAAATGCCTGTATTCGTTTCGTATATGATGTAAAATAGTATGATCATATTTCTGGATATTATGAATCTAACAAGATTCTTAGATTAGAGCAAAGACGCATGTTTCATAGTCTGTGTCTTTTGTACAAAATTATCAATATCGGTTCCCCTTCATACTTAACAGATAATGTTACGATTCTAAATTCTTCTAGACTTCAACAACAAAAGTTATGCAGCTTCCCAAAAAGTCGTCCAAATTTCCTAAATTAATCCTTTACTGTAGCCACAGCAAGATCATGGAATTCCTCCTTATATTAGAAACAGTAATTCATTAAAAAATATCAAAAAGCATCTGAGAAATTTCCTTCAATAGTAGTACGAAGGAATAAATGTGCACTAAAAAAAAAAAAATATAAACTACAGTCAATTTAGGAATCTGTTAAATGAAATCATTGATGATTTATGTTGAGTAAGCTACATTATTCTTTTAATACCAATTCTTTTAAAATTACTTTAAAATGTATTATGTTAGTTTGTATTATTATTATTATTATTATATGTAATTTTGCTCTTACTGTAGTTAAAAGTTTATTTGTTTTTATGAAAGATCTTTTCAACAAATGTGGATAATAATATTATTAAGAATACAAATAGCTTTTGATAGTTGGTGGTAATATTAACACTGTTCTGTTTGTCATAGTAAAAAATGTTTTTAGTATTTGTAATTTTCAATTTTTTTATTTTTGCAATTTTAAGTGTCAAAATTAGTGTATTTTTTTCTTGTTTATTATTCTAACTATTATATACGTATGTATGTTTAAAAGTGGACGAGTGGACCACATGGCCCGGGTCTCGCCACATAATAAAGACAATATTATTATTATTAATTAAAAATATATTTGTAGATACAATCTAGATGGAGTATTGAAACGTTACCCCTCTCGAAATTTATACGACTCAAGCTAATACAACTTACCAGCAGGAGGAAGACAGTTCCATTTTCTATTTCAAGTATAAGAAGTTTCAAGTAAGTTATACAGTTATATGAAAATTGTTAGTAATATTAAAATAATTAGTAAGGGAAAACTCGCAAAAGTACATTCTGAGTTTTTCTCTTACAATTTTTTTTCAAAATAATTGGATTTTTAAAAATTTGCTAATACGTGAAATGCTAATTTAATATTTGACAGGGACCTGAAAACCCTCAATTCCATTTTCCGCAGAATTGAATACGTACCTGAAACCCAATTTCAGAAAACCCCAACCCGTACCAGAATAGTTATATTTCGGTTTTGATATCTTGGTTTTATAATAGATTAACTTTAATATGAATATCAAAATTAAATGATACTTTATAAACTTTATTAAAATTCCATCATAACCTTGTTTATTATGGGAATGTATGCTTGGAGAGTAAAAGAAATATTTTATTACCCTTGACAAAAATATCAGTGTTTCGTACAGATATCAACATCCTTAAAAATATAACACTCTATTATGGAAATATTCTATACAGTTGTGTACATTAATTCAAAACACGATTGCGTAATATTAATCATTTACCGATCTTCAAAATAGACTTTTTTATTCTGTAATTTTTACTATCATGACGTTTCAACCTGAGATTGGATCCGCGGGTATTAATAATGTGAAACAAAATACTTATAGTGACCACTGTTTAACAAAAGGAACTCGATAAAAGAACAAAATCATTGGAACGTATCAGAAAATGTTTCTTCTTTTAAGTGGAACATAATATAATCATAACAACATAGGGAGAAAAAATAAAGTATATGTTTCCGAAGCCTGATTAAGTCAGAGGGGTAGTGACAGAGTGGAGGTGAGGACACGCCCGATAAAAATCATAGACAAAATATTAAGTTGAAGTAAAGAATTATTAATAATGTAACGAATACTACTAATACATTTTCAGGAAACGAACAGGTTATTGGGTTTAGAAACAGCGGGGGAAAAACAATTCTAAAGAATTCCGATTATTTAGATAAAAGTTTTCCGATTATTTACGTCGAAGGTCTCTCGATTTAGCGTTGGGAAGTAAAAAAATGGACGAATGACTGAATGTAAAACTATATTGGTAAATAAGTTAAGAAATTCTAAAGGATCTAACTTTGTCTCTGTATTGGCTAAATTTAAATGTGAATGCATAATAAAATTTCCAGAAAACCGCTCTTGTGTCTCTGTGAATATTCATAGAATTAGCTACGTTTCTTGATTTTCAAAGATGTGAAAATACTTTAACTAAAATCTCAAAAACAATAGTCCTTAGAATAATATCCACAAAGTCTACGCGCACATAATTTATATGAAAACTAACGTATTAACCTTTTGATTTGCGACTAGAATTCGAAGATATCACCTAATTGTAAGGATTTACGTCCCAACTCCACGTGAGCTTGGAGCCAATGGGTTTTTCAAACTCATCAAATTCGAAGTTGTGAGGAATCTAACATGTCAATGAATAATTTAAAAAAAACGTGTAATTCAATATGGTTTTTGTTTTTCATTTTCGCTGAAGAAGCTATATTTTATATGACCAGTGTGCATTCGCATTTTCATATTGACAGCACAATATGTATTTAAACACGACTCTTATTCCATATAGTGTAACAGTGAAATCGACACCCTGGAGTAGTGGAAGAGTCCTTGTTGCCTACGTACTGATGAGCGGAAGAGAATGGGTTCGATTGTCCGCTTGGCCAAACTGGATGAGGTTTTCACCGATTCCAGACGTTCTATAGTTTATGGCGTTTTCCATTTGCTGCTCTGAGTGTACCATGAGTGCAAAAATGGTGTTCCATTGAAAGGAGAAGTTGACCAGTGCGGGGATATGGTTGATCCATTTGTCTATCGATGCACACTCTCTGCGCACTGCACTGGATGGCGTTGGGATAAAGGAACGTATTCATGATGGATGCGAAGAATTTGTTGCAAATATAACTTTTCACACGTACCATGATGCACCAAATCAAGCACAAGTCACATGCGTATATTTTGCTCTGAATCATAGTTGCCGAGATAGCCATGCCAGAAATATGCAGGAAAGATATTCGATTAATTTGTTACACTCCCCCGGTGGAGTGGGGAACTCATGCGGAGCAGTGACGTATTTTACCCGGTTCTTGTAAACAACCAGCAGAGTAAATGAAAAACACAATTAGAAATCCAAATTACCCAACATCCCTCCTACCCAACCCCTTTGACTAAATCATGTGGTAACTTGGAAGACCAAGCCTATATCTCGCCACAAAATCAATTAATGCAATAAATATTTAAAAAATCTGAAAACTCGTCTCTCTTCTTTTAATAAGTAAATTCAAGAAATTTAAGTTCCAGTTGCCATGTACTGTACAAATCATCGGATACGTAACTCAATGCATTTATTAAGTTATGAAAGTTTCGAAGAAATTATAATGTACACATTGCCTACTCCTTTAAGATACTCTAGTCCTTCCTTGAAGAAATTTCACAGTTCTCCGTATACTTACAGGGCTTGACAGAAAGGAAAACTATAACAGAAAAATTCCTTTATAAAGGAACTAATTTATTTATCAGGTAACAGGTTACTTATGTTATGTTAATGTTATGTTATGATAATGATAGACTGGACCTGGAGGCAAACGGGACAGAGTAGTTGGCTGCGCGTCAACGCGTCAAGTAGAAGGTTCCGGGTTCTTTAAACTCTTCGTAAGTTAAAGAGGCATTCAAGTGGGTGCATTTCGTTCTATCTTTGTTCCTGAGCTGCCCTTATCTTCCAAGCCTCTTCCAAGTGTTTTCACCATCTCGGTCACCACTACGCTCTTATGATTTTTTGCTCGGTTTCTGGTTGCCACCACTCTATTATTTCTATCATAGTGTGAAGCCATTATCCTTCACACAATACGTTTTAACAGAAATGCACTCTTCTTCTTTCTATTACGTTATTGCAGTATTATATCGCTCACATATCCTCAAAATCATATGATCTTATGTATTATATTCAAGTCTTTTCTTCAAGCATATTCAATGAGAACGTCTCGTGGGATAATGCATGAAAATTAACAGTAGCAATGACCAAATACTTCATGCACCACGCTAATGGAAAAAACTGATACACCACGCTAATGGAAAATACGATTTATACGGATAAATAAGAAATTTTTATCTCTGTATGGGATCACAAATCAATGGTTTTAAATAATGTGTACAACGATTACAGCGAAACTTCCATTAACACTTCTCAATTTCAAACTCCATAGTGGACGCTTTACCATTCCCCGTCATATTATTCCACGTTGACTTTAACATCCCAAAAGCGGACATTTTTCAATATCGGCCGTATTTTAAGGTCACATGAACACCTGTTATAGAGATGTTTCACTGCATTTCCAAATATACATTCACCTGCAAACGAAGGACTGGTGAGAACATGAAAAATTAATCTTTACGCTCAAAGACCGAATTCGGTCAATGGCCGAAATTTTTACCAACAATGCACATCGTGATCTGGGTTAAACTACTTATCCACATCGCGTTGCGTGTATTGTGCAAAGACCTAAATATTTGTGTAGTACTAGTTGTCCATATTGTCTCCTTTTTTACAAGATTTTATTTATATTAACTTGTATGTTTTGGCCAAATCTTGCGACCGAATTTTAAACCAGTTTCCCTCAACCGATTGAACTGAAATTTAACACACATGTATAAACCCTCTGACAACGCAATATTACGAAGTCTATTTTAAATAAAAACCTTTAAAAATGTATTTTATGACGATTTTATTCCAAGATAACACGCGGCGAATTATTTCCGGGAAGTTTCCCTTGAAATACAATTCGTCTCTTTCATTGCATAACGCATTACATAGCATATGCTTGTCGTTTGAAGTTCCCATCTTATCACTACGATCGTTTCTCAAAAGATATTTATGTTATCGGAAGGTTTATTTCACGGATGCTATATCATTTATGCTATTTATTTATTTTATTAATGTTTATGTTTAAAAGGTATTTTGAGTACTACAAATGAACAAGCAATATTAATTATTATGACAAATAAATAAACAAAATCTAATACAAAAATGTATAAAATAAAATAATAAATAAAAAACCTTTTTGAAAACAAGCTTTTATTTAAGCGACATACAAAAACGAATAAAATAAGTTAAGGTTTTTATGAAGTTAATGCAACGTAAAATTCTGATACCTCCATATATATTTCACATTAATGGATTCTAATAAAAATACTTTTTTTACAGCTAAAAATGATTTTATATTTTATGCTGAATAATTTGTTTTCAAAAAGCTTGTTTCGCCAATCACAAATAAAATACATTTTCCAATGAAATTAATTAGTATCCACTTTTATGAACATTTATTTACGTTAATTTTTATTCGGATCCTCTAATGGGAAATATGTGTGGAGGTATTTGCGTTTGACATCATTTCTTTAATAGAAACCTTAATTTATTTTATTCGTTTTAGTACATCATTCGAACAAAAGAATGTTTTTAAAATGGATTTTTCATTTATAATTTTATTTATTGATGTTTTAGGAAAGGAAAGGTTATTTATAAAGCTTACAAAATTTGTATTTCATTACTTAAGAAGGTGTAGTTAACAAAATTTTAGGTTATATTAGGTATATCTTTAAATTATGTACAGAACCCCATCTAGGAAAGTGAAGGGATGTTTGAGCACATTAGTAAGAACAAAAAAATCTTTAACGTACATATGTTCGCAAATCTCTACCGAAGAAGATAAAATGACACCAAAGCAGAGTAAGGGTACAATACCAAAAGATTCGTAAAGCGTTTTATTAGGGGATAATATAGATTCCAAGTACAGCAACAACAAATTAAAACCGATGTACAAATTTCCGCCGATTAACAGCGATACAGACCTTGCACCGACGACGTCCTGAGGATACACGATACTCCAGGTACAACATATTCGCCAGAATATGCATAACATTTTAATATTTAATTTATTTCGAACTCAAACAACAAAAGCAAAGCGCAAATAATGGAATTTCATAAGATGGTGGCATTTTCTCATAATATTTTGTAAAACAAAGGGTCGAGGGGATTAACATACGATCATCCTTTAGGTTTGCTAGGGAGCTGACTTTTTAAGAAAAACTTGTTAATACAATAATTAAATAAATAATGGAACACGTTGTTTTATACGAACAATATATATATATATATATATATATATATATATATATATA
>NNCF01125843.1:156873-167374 GCA_002313205.1 Laupala kohalensis
ATATATATATATATATATATATATTGTTCTTATTAAAATACACAACGTAACGACTCATAGCTTGAGTCGTCGATAGGTGATAAATTGTAAGTAGAAACATGAACGTAGCAACATATTACCCACAATAAGTACAATATATATCGCAATCGTCCGTAAAAATTTCATATGTTGTTATTTTATTCTTATGTAAGTATATTTAACTATTGCTGTATATTGGTATCTATGTATAGTAGTAATGTATTTCTATTATTTATAAAATACGAAAATAGTCGCCGTGGTGTTTATTGCAGAGTAAATATAATTATTACTTCAAACATTTGCATTATTTATAGCTGTGTGTTTTGCATTAGAAGCGTTGTGTAGTTGGCGGGCAGTTGCATGGATGCTCTGTACAAGACCTGCGCGAAGCATGTCTGTTTTTGTCCGGAAGTGACCTTGTTCCTTCCATGTTGTTCCTACTCCTGCACGCTGACGCCCGCTTCGCTAGGTGTAGCTTTGTACAAGCGGAGCAGGGCGGAGCGGAGAAAACGCAGATGTGTCTTTAGCCTTATCGATCCGATGAGATTTTCATCTCATTTGCATTAAGATGTTTTTTGCGACATCGCTGTCTCATCAGTCTCCTCGGAGGAAATTTAACCATTTCCGATATTCAATAATTTGCATATTTCAAAACGTTGACTGTTCAATTGAAAGATTAGAATTCAACTAGATGTTTTATTAATTCATTAGCGTAATGGACGTCTCGACCATAACCAAGAGCCACTGAATACAGTATAGCATCATCCTTCACACAAATACGTTTCCCATTTTTTTGCAGCTTGTCCAATTTCAGGTGATGACGGAGACATGCTAACAGGTTTATTCAATTTTACGTGCATGCCTCTGCTGACGCAAACCTAATAACAGTTAGGTGATGAAAGATGAGGTTAGGATGAGAAAGCATGAATGACTTTAACACCATTTTCGTACATTTCGGTCTTACTAACGTTTTAATTTCAGAAGATTTGTTGAATTATTCTCATTTTTTCCTGTTCATGGACATTGCTCGAAAACAAAGTTTCAAATTTCTTAGAAAATTAAACATAAAACTTACAGATTCAAAGGTTCTAAATTCTTTCAGTTAAGAAAGAAGCCAGTGCATTTCTGTGTGGCATTATTTTATGTACCAAGAGGTATTTAGGGGGATAGGTATCCTACTTTACAGAAAATCACCAATTGTTCTGCTGTTTCGCCAAGACACAAAGTGAACGACTCACTCTGAGTCAAAGTTCAAATGTAAAACTATTATGATGATTTTTAAAAAGTGAGTAAAGGAATATTGAAAATGAAATGACTCCACTGTCTTCTACTGAATAAATAGTTTTAAAGAAAATAAAAACAAAAAAGATTAAATAAAAGTTACTCACACATTGGAAGAAACAGATCGGACTTTCACTTTCATCTGGCATGGAGATACTGAAGAGATTCTTTTATATTCGGTTTTTGTTGACCGACCGCTAGAGGGGATGGAAAGGGACACATGTAATGGTAGAATTATTGATTTTGAATGTTGCACTGTTTACTGCTGTCTTGAATATTGATATAAACTCCCGGGGAACAGATGAAACTTAATTATAATGTTTTTACATGTATGGATTGGTAACATTCAGGGAGAGTGTAGAGATAGAGAAGAAAAGGATTTGTCACATGAAGCTCTAAGCTAGTTCATTCTGAAATTGAGAGAAATACTTGTTTCTCCACACAGTCTTTATAGGTTTCGAGAACACAAATTATTGAACATAAGAAGAATGGATGTAGATCTACAATGCAAATGAGTTCTATTAATTTAAGCAATTTTTTATCGGGAGAAGAAAAAATGATTGAAGGTTCTCTAGGAAACGGTGATTTGAAATATACTTATTTATTTGTTTTGCAAGTCGATATTGTTGCTGTACATCATGTACATCATCAAACACAGCATCAGCACAATTCAAATAGACTAAATGGTACGTTTGTAAGTTGAATTAAAAATGTTTTCTTATTTTAGATGAACGCCCGAAAAAGATAGATCTATTATTTACATCAATATTCCACGGATCATTATTTTATTTTGAGGTACGAAAATGAAGCGTTCCTTTCTTAAATAAATTTATACTTCTTTATTACTCATATCTCTCATAAAATATTGAAAATAGATATTCCAAAAACGAGTAATCTCTAAAGACAGAGAGCCAACACACAGCAGCGCATATAGAATGAAACAACAAAATAATTATAAGAGAGAAAGTGGTTAAAATTTTATAAAACTCGCAGAAATATCAACTGAGATCAGTAAATGCCTCGCCTATAATGTGCATTCATCTTCTTCACCTTGTTCCTGGTTCAGTAATGAATTTCAATCTTTAAAATCAGGACATAGTTGGATCGAAACTAATTCGATGTTGATTTTCAAAACCTTTGACCTCGTTTACGCGCTTTTCTAGCCCGTATCTCCGTCATCATAACCGGACAGGATCTGCATTTGATATTCTGAAGTTATCGAGAGATTGGACACCCAAGAAACTAAACATGGCGGTGGTGGATGAATATTATTTATAATTTTTCATTGAATTCAGTTTCTTATATTCAATAAACAATACACTACAGAATTAAATGAATTTTTGATACTTCTCTGACAACAATTTAATGGTAAGAAAATATTTATTAGTTATACACCTCATAATTAACCAGATATTCAAACCACTTTATTACAAAAGGATGAAGATGAATGCTCATAGATCGAGAATAAATTGAAACTTTCCAAAGTGTATACATAAAATTTATTATGCACAATACGTTCTATGACATCGCGAACTAAATTTAAACCGCTTACATTTTACTATCAATATTCTGGGGAACAGAAAAAGAAAAGAAAGTAACTTATTTACATTTAACGCTAGGAAGCAAAACTAGGGACCTTCCCGGAATGACACCTTAAGCGATTGAGTAAAACTTAGCAAAACACCAATCAGGATGGCGGCTTATTGCCGAACATGAATAATGAAGATAAATAAATACTTATACAAATCACAAAAACTTGAATTAAATATGATTTGACACATTAAAATTAACAAATTATAAAATTCCAGACTTTCGAAATTATTATAAAGCTTAATCAAGGACATAACGTCAATGACGATAACAGAAATTTACTAAAGTACTAAGAAATAATGTAGAAATATTAATGGAACTATAACTAAAAATATAGAAGATTTTTCAAGAAGAAAATAAAAAGAAGAATATTATAATACTTTTCAGAACAAAATAAATTTTTCAAAACAATATATTCAAGGCATCACCACCAAGAGGGTCCAGGTTCTGCACCTAAAACAGAAAAATTAGGAAGAGATGTAGCCAATGTGTCGTCATTGTTATCATCAACACTACTACTATCCTCATGAGTGATGATCATCTCTTCCACTTCTGGGATCCCTTCAACCACAAGGTTGTAACTCTCCAGAATTAGAGCCTCGGTGTGTTCCGTACAATTCCTACAGACACCGGGTGTAATCTAGAAGCGTTAATTACTAAGCTGAACAGTTTTACACATAATAAAAAAACGCCAGTAAAAGACAGTATGAAAGTAACCTCTAGCCCTGTTACTAACCCTTACCTGATTAAGAGCTTCATCCCCAAACCTGCACGGTGCGACCCAATCCCTGGCCTGACTGTGACGTTATTTGTTTGTTAAAATACCTAAAAGAAACACATGTTATAAATTCAGAAATATGCAATTCAAGTTGTTCAAATAATGTAGTAATGCAATAAATATATAATAATTAAATAAATAAATTAAACAAATTAAATAAATTAAATAAATTAAATAAATTAAATAAATTAAATAAATTAAATAAATTAAATAAATTAAATAAATTAAATAAATTAAATAAAATAAAATAAATAAATAAATAAATACCTCTTGGTGAGAATCGAAGACAATCTCGATGGGATTGAACTCACAGTGATAAGGGGTAAACGAGGCACTTGATGACCTTCTTTCACAAGATTATCGACCACATCCCTACATATTAAAATTAATATTAACTTTATACAAATTAACTCATGACATTAATAATACTTTCTTCATTTAAGATTATAAAATGATAAAAGATTTTCATTGACTCTTAATCAAACATTCTAAAAATTACTAGGTAATTGTTTAATAATATGAATCATAAAGATAGCTTTGAATCAATAACTATTTGAAGGAAAATAAAATAAAAATAATTTTTACGTTCTGAAAGTGTTATAAGACAAACTGTAAATGAATAAACTTTAACGTAGAGAGTATGGGATGACATGAAATCATGCGAAGTGAAGACTGATGTACTAAAATAGCAAAAGTCCATATTAACATTCACATAATTATCAAAACATTCAATTATTTCTTGGGACTTATCTAACCTTTTCCTGTTGATTTTATACTTCTGTCACAATGCTTGCAAAAAATCCATCTTTGCATTGACTAACGGCATGTTGATTCAACCTCGTCTGAAGAAATAATTACATTTAGGCTTCAAATTTTGATGTTACTAAGGTGAAGTGTAAAAAGCAAAATGGTTGGTCTTTTCTCCAATTTTCGGTGAGTTGTTTCTCCAACAGTCTCGAATGGTAGGGGGCATTATCGAGAACGCGACCCATATTCAGCGACCCATGTTCTTTCCGGCCGACAATTAAACAGCTTATTTGTGGTCCATTACCCAAAAATTTGTGCCATCAATAGCACCATGATAATGATCACCAGTTTTTAAATTGGTGGCAAAAAAAGTAAATCTAAATCTAAAGCAGGAAACAAAGAAAATGACTCGTATAAAAATCATACTTTTTCTTGTGATTTCTTCTTCACTTTTTGATACTCACTTGGCACATATCTTTCTTTGATTCCTGCATGTACAACTACTAGCCTCCTACTTTTTGGGAGTCCTTATGCGTTGACTAGGTGTCACCTGGTTTACTCCAGGACTTAGAGGGTGGCTTACTTATTAATATCACAGATAAATAACTGACTACTTTAAAAGAAAAATTACACATTAATACATTGATTTTTAGTACCTTAAATAATTAATTGAGTGCTATTTGTAATACTGTTAAGAGTACTCATTCTAGGTTTTATCTATATATCCTGGTTTCAACTAAAAATACAACGGGCAAAAGAATCTCACGTTTCATATTCTAGACATATTGTGTTAAAAAACATGACCTCAATGTAATATCAGTACTTTCTTTTAGGTGTCAGTACTTATCATTTTTTTCACATCTAAATCCTAGAGTTCCAATAACTTTTTTCATTGAAGTGAGAGTCTCTTTAAACATGAAAACTTTAGGATTCTCCCTCACATACTGCAGCACTTCCTCCACAGTTACTGGGTACCATACAAGCAATACTGAATTACTAATTTTCGGAAGAAATTTTTCTGGATCAATCAACAATACTTCTTATGGATAATTACTAACTTATTGCTGGATAAAACCTATGATTAGTAGCATACAAATAACAGAAAATCATACCTTTTTACCTTTCCGAGGATTATAATAAATAAAACTCGATATGCCTTTTCTCGGTTCCTTTTCTTACCACGAGTAACAATTTTTCTACTTTTTGCCCTCTTTTCACAATCTTGTTAACTGTGTTGAAGCTAAACTGGAAATTGAATAATATCTATTTATAAAATTTAACTAAGGCCCAATTTCACCACATGTAGAATAATCGCGATTTCCTTGAACGTGATTAGTTCAATGGAATCGCGATTATATTTTATGCCTTTCACCAAGCAAAACTAATCATCTATTACGTTAAACAATGTTTTCGGAGCTTTCTCTAGATTGGTAGTAGTTTTGCAGTGCACTATGAGTAACTTTAAGAGAAATGACGAGCGAAAATCGCATCTTGTTGCACGCCAGCGCCAGCAACGGGCACCAGACACCGCAGCAGGCCTCCCTCGTGCCACTGAACATAACCTATACATCGAATCACGAGCAAACAAGCGAAATGGATGCCATATTTCTTGCAGTACCGAAGAAAATCGCGATTTGCAATGGCAATCGAAGGATTCCCGTGCGTTTAAGTGTAAATTGCGATTTTCTCGTAAATTGATGTTGGTGAAACGCACATTTCGATAATCAAGATTTACAACACAGAAAAACTCGTTTAAGATATTAAACGAACTTGGTGAAATTGGGCCTAAAAGTGTTAATTGTTAGATAACATAAAGGTTCCTATTTGTAAGTTTTAGTACTTCTTTTGATCGATACTTTACGATTAACTTGAAATCATAATAAATGCAGAAAAATACTTACACCAAGTATTTCAATTTCAATAGGGCGCTTTATTTACAAATATTATTTATGTACAAATGTGCGGCGAGGCTTTTTGTCGCCTGTACGCCTGTAAAATTCCCCTTAAGTAGAGCCGTGGGCTGTGCATACAATGCCCTGGTATTCACTCTCATTGAACGGATAGTTGCAGTTTTAATTTTTGGAAATCTTTGTTTTGAACTTAAAATGATTGTAATTTTATTTACTTGTGATTTGTATCGTATTATTATTATTATTATTTAGCATCCTTTAGTGCATCTTTAATATTGTTTTATTTAGCTGTAAAATATATTTTAAGTATGCTGCAACTACCGATTAAATGAGCACCGTTGGGAACCACGGGAAAGCAACGGTCAGGACACGAATATATACAATTAATATAAACATATTTACAAAAAATACTTAAATAAGAGAAGTAAATTATAATGTAAAATATACCAGTTTTGCCATAGAAATAAAGATTAAAATAAAATTCAATTATTTACAATACTAAAAAAACATATAATTGACGTAATGCCCTGGAAGGTCTTCTCAACATGTCTCCGCCTGAAACAAAAGAAAAAGACGAAGCGGTAGAATCACGGTTCATTTGAATCAGTGGTTTCAGCGCGTATTACTCTTTCTCTCATGTCCCTCACATAACTTAGGAACTGACCCAGGGACTGCACTACAGATACTCTATTGTCCCTCATTATCGCAATGGCTAAATCTACGTTAATGTGATAATTTTGGAATGCACCAACTTGGATAAAAGTTCGTTTTTGATCTGTTTTCGGGCATGTTAGTAAAATGTGAATCCAATCTTCATTTTGATCCCCGCAAAGTGGGCAAATAGATTCTCGATCCCCCCCTCAGTTTTCATAATTTCCAGCCTCCTACGCGAAACCATCCGTAACCCGATCGTTCTTTTGATTTGAGACAGTCAATGTATGGTTTTCTGCCCCATTGTCCAGCTACTAAGGTTTGCACGATAAGTGACCTCTTTTCCAGTCTGTTAGTTTCTATTTCACGACGGTATAAGTCTTGGAGTTTTCTCTTAAAATATTTTAGGTCGTTTAACGATGGACTATTCTGACTCACACAAGTGATTCCTGCTTTATGAATTAAATTTTTAATTTGCCTGTCCCATTTTCCTTCTGTATTACAATGGTAAGACTGCGTTACAAGTGGGTTCCTGGTA
This sequence comes from Laupala kohalensis, assembly GCA_002313205.1. NCBI lineage: Eukaryota > Metazoa > Arthropoda > Insecta > Orthoptera > Trigonidiidae > Laupala > Laupala kohalensis. Next base: position 164,387 of record NNCF01125843.1, read on the forward strand.
CCTGCCCTTTACACCAAGTAAGTGGGCATTCTCTAGAAAAATTCCGTTTTGCTTCCCGTAACGAATACACTTCTTTCACGAGGGCCATTCTTAATAAAATAATATATATGTAAAACATTTCTGCAGTGAACTCTGGGCTGCAGGGATCCTTTTCCGTTTTTTGGGTTATAAATTGTAAGATGATAATAAATACACGAGCTCAAGAAGTACTTTAGCACGAAAGACACACCTCGGAAAGCGAAGCACTAAACACGCACATGGACGAAGGCTAAAATTATTGTTTGGTAGCACTTACACATATCTTACGGGTGAACCAAAATTGTGGAAACAATATAGAAACTACAGAAAAATAAATTTCGTTGAAAGTAAATTAAAAAATTAAGATTTCTTGGATAATTCACGCAATGTACTTTATAAATAGGAATTTTAATTTTTTTACACGACAAAGGATAAAAACGAGTATTTCAAAGACAGGTTTTGCTAGAGGTAATTTTTCAAATTTGGTATTAGTGAATACAACTTAAAAGATAAAATATATCACTAAGTAGAGTAATATACGACATAGAGGGAATAGATTGTGAAGGTTGGAAGTTTTCCCCAAATTCGAATCTTTTCGTTTCCTGCCTTTACTATAACACACTACTCTCGATCCATGTCCAATAAATATGTCACTGTGCCCGAGTAGAAAATTATTATTAAATTTTCCTTATTCTCTCGGAATAATTATATAATTTTTACACACAATAATTCTTTGAAATAAAAATATATTTGGCATATCTCTTAAAGGTTATTATTATTATCACCAAATAATAATTATTAATTATCTTGTTCATTCTATCGAGTCAAAATCTGTCATATTGTAACAAAGACATGAAGATTTCATCCTCCGTACATCAAAACTTAGCATGATATACAAATACGAATACTGTTAGTTTAAATTATTAAACTAACAGTAGTGATTAATCGCGACGAATACCGTTAGTTTAAAATCAATGAATGCATACAACTTTTCCTAAACTAAATGCTGTGCTCCAAATGAATAAGATAAAAAGAGAAGTCACAAAAACAAATTTACTCCACAACTACATCAAAAAATATTTCATATCTCCATTTACTTATGTAACTTACAAATCTATTAAACCTTAAACAACAGGCAATTCAAGAAAAAAAGAATGCCACTCATTGTCAAACCGACTAAAACACGCAGACTTGAGTGCCTATTAATTTGTTCGAATTTTTCAACAGACATTTTACCTCCTCCAGTAAATGTGTAATTGGCTGAGAACACTAAAGCACTGCTATATTTGTTCTGTCACCACAAGTTGCGTTCGAATCCCAGTCACACTTGTGAACTGATTTTTGAAAATGGTTTATACCACAATTCAGCTCGTAATATCTGTTTGGGAGCTGTAATGAACGAAACCTTAATTCATGCTCTCACATTTCTTAGGAAAATCTTAAAACATACGCTGAGCAATTGTCAATTCGGCAACGTAGCATTACAACATACATGGCAACGTGGCAGGGCAAAGTTCATCTGCCGACAAGACGACAAAGTTTCTATAAAATAATTTCTATTCATGTTCTCTTTAAGATTCTTCATGTGTAAATGAAAGTGTTCAATGATATATTTTAAGAGGAATTTAGAAAAGTTCTTCAAAATTTCAATAAACATGTGCAAAAAAATTATATTGAATTTAAAAGCAAATAATTTATATTTAAAGAAAACAATGATACTAGAAGAAATTCACGAGTTCGTAATTATACCCCAAGTATTAAAACTTTATTTTAATAAAAATATTGAATAGGAAACGGGTATAATATATATCTAAACCATATTTTCAATAAATATTTATTCATATAGCATGTAGATTTACAACATTATACATTTGGAGAACAATGTTTACTAAACAAAAATGTATATGCTCTATTAATTTAAACTAACAGTTTTCGTAGCAATAATATAGCAATCGCATCGTCCAATTTTACTAAGCTTCATAAACTCAAATTCCCCCTCTACAGAGTAACACGAGGCCGTCTGATCAGATAAGGTATTTCAAACCTTTCTTCTTATAGTCGTAGATGAAAGAAATAATTTCAACCAGGAATACCTAGAAAGAGAGAGAATTTGCGCAGGTGATTTAAACTTTCGCTTTACTTGAACGCAAAGGCTACTTCATTTGAAGGTTAAAGTATACTTTTGAAAAATATTCAAAAACTGTTCCAACTATTTTATTTTTCTTAAATATACTGTATTCATAGTGTAATTAGTATATGTTTAATCTGCATTATCGGTAAAGTTTGGTATAGATGCAGTGAAATAATTTCCATTCACATCGTATACTTTTTCGTTTACCAATGGTGAGAATCCAAACAGTGTGTTTGTAGATATGTCATTTTAATGTTATTTTTAAAGGAGAATAGAAGATAGTGTGCATCTCATGTTTATCATTGTATTTGGAATCTTCCACATACACGAACGTCCTTAGTCGCGAATTCACATCCAATGACGGTGTATCCAGTGACGGTGAAGAGAAAGAGAGAGAGAGAGAGAAGGAGAGGGAGAAAGAGAGAAGTAGGAACAAAGAAAGAAAACAAGAATCTGTTGTTGTATTTCACAATTTCATTTGAATACATTAATGAAAGAGATTTCAGTTTTAGTTATATTGGTTGTAATCTAAAACTCGTTTTTTGTAATATTAATCTCGGATCACGATTTTATATGCTGCACGATTACGACCAGTGTTATATTGTAGATCATTGTATTATTACAAGATGTAATTTATTAGATCCTTGAGTGGTTTAATGTGATTTATAACACGAGAAATAAAATCTTGTGTTATTAATTCATATTTTATACAAAAGTTTTCTATATTTATTTAATTTCTTTTGACATATATGAAAAAATAAAAGAATTACAAATTATGTGAAATTACGTTAGACAATACACGTGAAGAGAGAGGGAAAGAAAGAAAGATAGAGAGAAAA
>NNCF01125843.1:167441-182416 GCA_002313205.1 Laupala kohalensis
AAGAAAGAAAGAAAGAAAGAAAGAAAGAAAGAAAGAAAGAAAGAAAGAAAGAAATAGGAAGAAAGATAAAGGAAAGGACCTATGGTATTAATATGAATTAATACATTTCAATTTGATTTGAATAAATAAAAGGGATTCGTCTTTTTTTATTTATTCATATCTGAAACGATGTTTTCATATTATTGATCTCTGATTATTTTTTTAGGTTGCACGATTACTATCAAATTGTTATATCGTGGATAAATATGTCACTAGAAGATGTAATTTATTTGTTCCTTAAGTGGTTTTTATTATTTATAACTCGGGCATTAAACTTTTGTGTTATTAGTTCATATTTCAAACAAACGTTTTCTATATTCATTTAATTCCTTTTCACATATATGAAAAACTTAAGAGAATCGCAAATTATGTGAAATTACTTTCGACAATACACATCATTTGTAGGCAATGAGATTTGATTTCTTTACTTCACTGTATAAATATAAGAAATTATAGGAATATTTATAAGTAATTTGTGATTCGAATTATACCAATTCCATACGATATCTTGCAATTATATTCAAATTCTGTTAAAAACTATATTTTATCACAGTATTACGCAAACGTTTTTTACAGAAACTCTAATATCTTTTACATTGCCTATGAAGACCTTGCGAGACAACGAATCTCGAGATGTCGTTTAAATATAGAGAATGGTAAAGTTTATTGAAGTCGAGAATATACAGAATATTTTTGTTATACAAGTCCAAAATGTGTATAATAAAAAAATACAAAATATTTCTTTAATAGCGGTGTAATGAAACATTTTGTATCGTTACGATTTACCCGCCGCACGATGTCTTCCAAATATGGGCGCCGTTTCAAATAGACCTGCGATTGGTCGAACGAAACTTCCCCTGTCGAAGGGGAAGCAAGAGGAGAGAGGTATTGCAAACCTTACAGATCCAAAACTGGTCAGAGCGTGGGACTTAGAAAAATAAATGGGACCTTTTATGTTATCAGTAGTGTACAAGGCACGGGGCGTTATTGGAAGAATGACAAAAGGGACTGTTTAGGAGCGATAAAAGACGAAGTGAATGTGGTGACACGAACCAACTGATGGGATGACAGGTAAACAGTCTCTGTAAATGTTTGTTAGAAGGTTCGGGACGATGTGGTGAGTGGAATAAGAGTAAGAAGGAAGCTGAAATTGCTGCATGGGTGGTACTTGAGTCTAGAAAGATTTAGCAAACATGTGCGCAGTGGATTGTTCGTTGGGAGATACTTGTAACTGTGAAAGAGAGTGAGAAACTGGAATAGCTCTGTAAAATAACCACTCCCTCTCGTGCACATGCGTCATACAGAGAAAATGAGGAAATCTGGCCGCCTGCCTTCAATATTCAACCTACATAAAGCCATATACACAAGTGTAAATGCCGTAATTCACTGAATACAGAAATAAGAGAGCAGTAATTCAATAAAACGTACACTGTGTTGTCGGTTTCAAAAAGAGAACGTATTCGCGTGGAAATAAACTGTATCAAAGTTTAAGTGCCCTTTCGTGCGTTAATGTAGAGGGAGGTTAATTTATTACGGGAGAAAGTCACCGGGAAAGCTATTATAGATCATGCTGAAACGTAGAAACTGCTGAAACAATCTCGCGACAACATGAATTTAATGTACGGAGGATTCAATATTCGAACCTATTTTTCTTCTAAACGATACATTTCCGGAAATGAGTTCCTCATCAAAAAATTACCTGCTCAGTCACTGTCCAACCACTAGGAGTTTGAAAAAGTTATTCTGTAAGACGGTGCATGACACCTTGGAATTCAATTCGTAGCGAAGCCACTAGGTACTGAAGTCTATCTTATGCAGATACATACGCCATAAATGTCTACAGGTTTCTTCCTAAAATGATATATATAATTAATTTGACGAACATGATTAACGAATACCAAGTCATTCTTTTATTTGACGTGAATAAATAGCGAATTAACAGCTATTCTTTTATTTGACACTCATTGATTAAATATAATTATATAATATAAGTTAATGTATGATCAATACTGGAAGCCGAAATTTATAAATATATAGACTAGCTGAGTACCCGCAGCTTTGTTCGTGTGAACTCTGTAATATGTTTCCAGCTTTATTCTTTCTCATAGGGGTGACATCATTCATCACAGCGACATCGAAAACTCTGAACATCATTTTCAATAATTTCTATGTCATACCCTTCCATGAAGTGCTGAGGTTTAAAGGGCTAATCGTGGATTTAAGCAGCATCGGAAATGTCATTTATAATCTCACCGACCCCTTAACCTTTAATCTGCACACTTATATTGGTAACTTTCGCTTAATTTTACGAGTCAAATCCTTCCCATCCCTTACTCACGGGGTGCTGGGTGTGTCCTATTTCCCATGGGGTTGAATATAGCCTTTCACGATTACAGGATGTTATAATCAACTCAGAAATGTAAAAAACTGTGAACGCGTCACTGATATCTATCATTTTCGATTATTTTTACATTTTATCTCTTATGTATATATTAAAGTTCATCTTTCATAAAGCTGTAAAAAAAGAACCACTACTCAGAATGACCTGAAATTTGAACCTAATATACTTGAAGAAGGGGGAAATGGTATGACATAAGATAAAAGTAGTTCAAAATTTTAGCAAATGAAATCGTTTGTTAATTATCGCAAGACATGTTCAAAATGTTTTCCACCGTTTTCTGTCAGGGGTCGCGTTGTGAATGTGTTGCGCAATGCGTGCCTTTAATTCACCTAAGTTTGCAATCGGACCACTGAACACAACATTTTTCAGATAACCCCACAGGCAGAAGTCACACGGATTTCGATCAGGATGGCCAGGCTGTTGAAAAATGGTGGTTGATAATTCTATTATACCATATTCTTTTATTCTATTTTATATATGGATATAAATTAATATATCCATGCGAATATACAAATATGTAACGCGAAAATGTGTCTGTCTGTTTGTTACTTGATCACTACTAAAAGACTAGACCCATCGTGATGAAATTTGGCGAGGAGATAGTTTAGATATCCAGGATGAACTTTTATTCTTAGAATATGTAGTAAGAAAGATAGAAACGGTTTTTGATAGTAAATGTCGATAAAATCGAAAAAAGGAAAAATATATTCTCTTACGCTGCCAAAAAAGTTAAGGAGGGGTGACAACTATGAATGGCGGTATTGTTTACCTCAAAGAGTTCTACAAAAAAGTCTGCGAAAGCACGTCTACCTAAATTATCGATAAAACGTTGTTAAAAATAGAATCGTTAAAATACTTCTGTATTAATTAAGAAGAGCGTAATTTAAGAAGAAGAAAAATCAATCTTGATTAAATTTAGAGTCTTTTTTGCTTAGTGCATTTATGAAAGATATAAAACGCTTTGAAATGTTATTTAAGCTGTCAACAAGAGGTGATTGATCACTTCTGTGGTCAATGCTTCATCTGTTATGTTCGAGTTATGTTACAAATTACTGAGCTAAAATAATACTTAAACTGATATATTTAATTACTGTACAACATTAGAAGGAATTATTTAGAAATATGGAAGAAGTAATATAATGAACACCGAAAACAAATTATTACGAATGTCTTATTAATGTATAATAAGACTTCTCTTACTTTTCTAGTTGCTCAGTAGAGAGCACAAAAAATAGCAAAAAAATGTATTAGAGGTTATGTCCGCTGGCACTGCCGTAAGATATTGGACTAAAAAGCTGCATTGATGCCTTGTCCACGTTGAAATAGATGTTTGTAATTTTAGGATTATTATATTTAAGATAAAGAAGTTGATGTAAGTATATTCGTCAATCGTACCTCATCACACCTGTTACCAGACAAAACAAGGTAAGCTCTTACAATATACGAGTACATCAAATATACACTAATTTAGATTGTTGTGAGAGTACTTGGATGGATAGGTAATAATCTCCTCCCTAACCTATAAATTAAAATTGTAAGACTTTATCGAAGCTAGAATCATCTTTTCTGTGAACATCACTTCCATGGACATAAACTCTCCACAGATGTGATCCAAGTCCACAGAAGTGTTATTCATGTTATTTGTTGATTAATACAGCTTCAAGTAACACTGGGGGACAAAACGAAACTTTTTTTGGCACACGAAGTAAAATAGTTAGTTAGTTAGTTTAGAAGAGGGCTTCGAGACAGGCTCAGACTGGCCTGTGCATGTAAGCTATACAGAGCCCAATCTGCGGCCCACGTAATCCTAGTAATGGCATCCTATCACTGTGCCCTTGACTAGGGAAAGAACCTTTCTGTCAATGTCAGGATCGGAGTTTTGTCCTTGTGTAGTCTCCAAATACCGTTTTTCTTCTCGCTTCCAGGGCCTCACAGTCCAGGATGAAGTGACGGGTAGTTTCTTCAGTCTCCCCGCACAAACGACAGGTTACGTCTCCGTTGAACAGTCCTACCGTTTTTAGGTGTTTCAGGACATGGCCGTGTCCAGAGATTAGTCCTATCACTGTCCTGAGGTCTTCCCTGTTCATGTGAATGAGGGATTTGACTAGAGCAGGACTGGATTTATTGACAAGAAATTTGCCTAACCTTGACCGTGCAGCTGCATCCACAGTATAAGCTGTGTTTCCACTGTCCAGTTATGAACAGCGGTTCGAGCCGTTGAACGACTGATTCCGCATGAAGGTTCCGTTTCGAAGAAGAAGAAAAAGTAAAATAGATCATAATAGTATTTTCTCCACTAAATTCAAATACGTAATTATTTTTTCTCCGTCACGAACAGTTTTACTGTGACGCCCAATTTCATTTTGAAAAAAAATCTTGCATTTACGATATAAATCGTGGTACTCTACTCATCTAAAACGTAACAGATTTTGATTTTCTTCTGTACATGGCATCAGTAATGTCTTTTTCAGCAGTAATCAGTAAGCATTCGTCCATTCCATTTTCCCTGGTATCTCTTTTCCATGGCGGAGATATCTTGATGAAAACGCTCCCCGTATACATCACTGACCACGCCGAGATTCACAGGAAACAAGTCCAGTTCGGAGTCCACAAAAAGGAATTATGAGGGGCATGTGACACCCCAAGTTGTTATGGAATTGTAACAGTTCACCCAAAATGTCATGACAAACGGAAGATTATTGATTTCCGAAAATATTTCTAACCACATTTTTAAGTATTTCATGCGACTTTTTAGCTTGGCATAGCTGTTCTTCATCATGAATCGGTACTCTTATTAAAAGGTAATGAAATTCTTAGAAGGTTGCAGTATTTTGCATAATGTAAAATATTTCATAATATATCTATATTATCTTTTAAAAATCTATTTTTATGTTCACACCATCCACTCAATAACCATGGTTCTTTGGTGTGCGAAAAACCGTCATCAAACTGACTCTGCTTAATCTGTTTGATTAACTTCTGTAATCATTTATGATTTTGTGCCCAATGAATGCTACACTATATCTCATATATCGCTTGGACTAGTATCTTGCATCTCTGTATTCTACGACTAAACACACAAGTGACACTTCAAAACCATGCCATACGGAACCTCCTGTCAACCACGCTGCGCAAATGTGCTGCGACGCATGGAGGATAAGCTGTTTTTGACCATTCCCCGCATTGCTGGTTCCAAAAGTTTGCTCTCACGCACACAGGTCGGGTCGTGGCTTGTTTACGCAACTTCAAAATTAGTATGTAAAATAAGACACAGAACATTCTATAACAAAGCAGGTGGAAAATGTGAAAATAAGAATATTTTTTTAGGAAATTCCTTTGAAGTCAACTAAAATAATTTGTCTACCTAATAATTTTGCGTTCTTTTTTTCCTGCTGCACTTACGGTTTCTGGTAAGGAAGTTTCATTGTTTTTAAATATAAAATTTCACAACGAAATGTCATTTTTCCTTAAATATTTCATAATACTTATTGAATTCAAAATTTTACAAAGAGTTAATACTTGTTAAAAAGAATCTGCATACATCTCGACGCAGCTCCAAACAGATAAATGTCCATGAGTCTCAATTAGCCGAGACTGGCAATCAGATAAATGTATTTCTTATTCTTTTTTCATACGTTCTACCTTTGAACATTATTATCTCTCCTCTAATTGTAAAAAATGCTCTCATAAATGTGAGTGTTCGGCGCAAGAGGGAGGGAGAAGTAAACACCGGCGGGTCCCTCATCGTCGTAGACGGTGCAATAATGTCTTGATAACACCATCTTCAGAGTAAGAAAGTAAAAGTGGAAACTCTAAGAAACATTGTGCTCTAAAAGGTACTACGGAGAACACGCTATGTTTTTGACGAGATAATGCTACAGGAGAGCTACCATTGTCTCCACCTTGAGGGGCCTCGCTTTATCACCAAGAAGCATAGAACAGACTCGAGTACACTTGGTCTCTTTCGATGAATGGTGGATGTCAACCTCATTTGGGTATCGTATTATTTTTAAACATTCATTATCACGAAGGATACCAAGCAACCGAAGCCTTTCCCTTTCCAAACACAGGTGCACAAGACCATTGGAATGTAATTTCTATCCACTTCTGACAAACACGTCGAGAACACTTCCTACTACATAATTCCTGTAGCGTAGAGATGACACCTTCACTGTCTTACTTGACACAAAATCAAGTGATATTTTGCTACAGTAGACGAAGGTTTCTTTCGCTGTCCAGGAAACAGAGGTTCTATATCTTACGATTCTTCAGCAATACCAATGTTCCCATTCGTTCCTATATCCTCTAGCTATTTTTCATCCGTTATGTAATTGGTGGTAAAAGAAACAAACAGTATATAGTGGATATGTTATTTAACTGCATATAAATGTCATTCTCATGCCACTGATGAATTTGTTCATCAGTATTAGATTAGTTTCAAAAAAATCTCATCAGAATTTACACCCGATTTAATAATTTCCATACATTTCATATCTGGTTCACTCACGATATCGTGTCTAAGAGAGTTTTTTTATTTATACTCTCTGAGATATTATTTCTGAGAACTTTAGTATATTTCTAATTAATTATGAGTAATTAAAGAGTTAATACTATGAATTAATTGAGAAAATAATTAATTGGTTAGCATTTTTATGTATATGGTCAGTTTGCATACTGTTTATGGGAGAGACGCTATGAGTTGTAAAAACGAATGTAAGGTTTCGTGACAGTAGACAGAACACTGAAAATGATCCACATCTGGGAGTACCATCGAATGGGCTCTAATGACCTTTGATGTTGACGAGCCCTAAAGCCCCACCAAAAAAAAAAAAAAGTACCATCGATAGTTTGAAACAAAATAAATGTACGAAAACAGGCTGCTTTTAGTGTTCTATTGCGTCTACTAAGCTCATTGAGAAGCTCACTGGAATTCCTAAGCCTTATATGCATCACATACTAACATGCAATTTGTGCAAAAAGGTACGTGGTCGCTTTGTGCTGCAAATGCAGGTACACGATCAGAAACAGAGCAGAGCGCTATAAGCAATTAAGAACCTGCCAACAGTTTTCTTGGAAACCAAAGTAGTTACTCATATTGTGAGATTTGAATAATTTCATGATTAAAATGAAGAAATCATCCTCGTTCGGGCTTTTTAAATTCGGAGAACGAGCGATGGAGCGGGGGAGGAAAGTCTTCCTACTCTCTAAAAATTTAAAAGTCCACCGTTGAGAAATGCGGCAAAGGGAACGTTCACATCTGGCGAGACGCAGTGACCCGCGATGAGCTCTTTGTTGAAGAGAAAATTTATTACTGTTTAGAAATTGCAAGCAAGCGAGGGAGTGGGAAAACCGACCCACCCCGTCCGTATAACCGAGGACACTCAGGGGGAAGGAACAAGTGTTAAGAAGAAAACTTGCAAAAGAGCTGTTAGAGATAGTTCAAAATTACTCAAAATTCCCAATCAGAATTTAGGCACAGGAGGGGGAACAGTTGTGGCATTGGAAGCTTTTCGTCACGTGAAGTTCAAAATTGGAAGACCTGGGAGTGAAAAAAAGAGGTGTAGGAAGGGATGAAGTCCATTTAAGGAATGGCAAATGAAAATTCATGATCAGATCATCAGATCAGAGACACGAGATTTTTTGCGCGCGAAGTCGGATCAGAGAGACACGAGATTTTTTTGCGCGAAGTGAAGACTTGTAGATTTTTTTGTTATCAGAGCCACGACTCAGTCTTATTTTAGAAGTTATCTGACTAGCTCATGATGTCAGATGAGATTTCCGAGTTCGCTATTTTCCGGAACTAATTCTCTTTGGCTAGCATTTTTGGCAGCGAATTCTAAATCTGAGACGCGACAAAATTCGTACGGAAAATATGTCCACTCGGTGGGCTCTTCCGAGAAACCGAGGACCGCTATTGAAATTTAACCACGATGGTTTGGGTCCACGCCGCTCCTGAGGGCATCCAGGCAGCATAGCTTGTTGGAGGAAGGCACCACCAGTCGAACCGGCGCTTGTGACGTCATCAACCGGTCATCGTTCTGAGATCGGGGCCAGGCCGGCTCCCCGTGCGGTTGACGCACCCTCCACTCGGTTGACGCACACTGCACTGCTTGATTGGTCATCAGGTTGAGGTATTTCACGATTGTTGGTGGCATCCAACACATATCGTCATGCGCTATTGCGAGAAGACGAGTGCGGGTCTTATTGTTCAGAGGGGCTCAGAACTTTGGACTTTATGATTAATGAAGAAGGCCCAATTAGCAAGAAAGATCTCCACTTAATTATATCCTTTAAATACAATATCAATGTAATTGCATTTCAAGAAGCAAGAGTTATTGTAAATTCAGTGTTTGTTTTATTTGTCAAAGGAGAAATTATTTTAATGTTTATTCAAGATGTTAAATTTGTTTAAAATTTATGTGTCGTTGAGAAGTAGAATTCGGCGGAAATACTAGTGTATTTCAAGTTTACGTTGGCTAGAAGTTATGTGTGTTTCTTTTGGGGGATAGCATGAAGGTTTTCTTTTATTGTAAATGAATCATGTTAATTAAATTTAATGGATTTAATTTGTCAAATAGCGTTTTCTTGTAGTGGAACCCCAGTATGGTCTTTCCCTTCATTAAAGAAATGCGAGCCCTAGAAATTTGTGGAACCCTGAGATCGAGCTAGCCGAGGCGCCTAAAAGATCAAAGTTATAAGTTCTAGAACATTTTATTATATTAATTAACACGTAAAAGACTCGTTCTGCCACAATATGGAATTCACGATAGAAGACCACAATGACGAGTTCTACTTGAGTGTTTTGAATCGTTCGATTTATCAAGTTCGTCCCAAACGTGGACGATATTCGTTGCAAGATAATATACCGGCACTCAAGAGAGTGTAGGTGATTTCTTCGCTACGACGAGTATCGTAGTGCCTCATCAACACCCTCATTCGCTTGATTTACTTTCCAGCTATTATTGAATGGAAATGAAAGGAAAGCGTGATGACACGACTTCAGAAGTATCCAACGGCTTCGATCGTGATACGGGAGGCGACTGCGAAGACATATTTCGAATAATTTTTCAACTGATTCTAAAGTTGCATTCATTCACAAGACTACTTAGAATAAAAATCCATGTAAACTAAAAATAAACGTCTTGTACAACAATTCATTTCAGTTACCTTTCCTGTGGGATGAACAGTATCTATAAACCATAGAACCTTATGCTTCAATATCCCAAAACGAACTTATGTGGAAGTAACACGTTGGAAATGGGGAAACTGTTCAATATGCTTTTATTTTTTAATTGCCCCCTGGAAATTATTCAGGAAATGAAAAATTATTGCCAAGATGTGTATGACTCTTTGAAAATAATGAAAATAATTCAATGTATTTCACATTGTCGTACGAAACTGTGCATACCTTATCCTTCCGCAAATGAATTCGGCCACATACGAATTATCGTTATGGAGTTTAGGTAATTCGTTTTCACAAACATCAAAACTCGACACATGCAAGCAAAATAAACAAATTCTCTCGTCTCCTAGAGTTACCTTTAGGGAAACGACACCCGCCGCTCCATATCGTTATCTCGATCAGACCCTCCGTAGCCCTCCCTTCGACACTCCCTCTCTTTCCCTTTTTCTCTTGCGCGTAACACCGTGTCCCCTCTCAACTTTCATGGCGACGAGGAGCACAGCTCATAAAAATACTTTTGTTTCCTTGAAACGGATCGATTAGAATAGGGTATCACGCAATGTATGCCTTTCGCTGTATAACTATTTGAGGGAAGGAGCAAAGAGACAAGATTGGTTAGGTTGGTTCTTAAAAGAGCAATTTTTGACAATTAAACGGGACACCATCCCATTTTATTTTATGTCAAAAAATGACTTCCGTAAAAATTTCTGATATTTTAAATTTATATTAGAGGTGGCTACAAAGCTATAAAATAAAACAAAATTTAAAAGCTTCGATGCGATCCCTAAAATATATTTCTAAATTCTAAAAGAAATAGAAGATTTATTGAAAGAAAGAAAACAAAATGGGAGGGTGCCCTTTTCAAAAATTTGAACAGTGTTTATGTTGCAAATGTGCAAGTAGACAAGAAGAGAAATCACTCGAAATAATCTACCAATGAGCCAGATAAGGTTGGGGGGATAAAATTTACTATATCTATAAGGTGATGGCAGGGTAAATTAAGGCCGCGGGAAGCTAGGATATTGTGTGTAGATTAGATAAATCTCTGGAGAACGCGGTATTCGATTTGGAGATCGAGCTATAATAGCTTTACTATGTAAATGACAGGGTGTCACAAATACCGAACCACGTATTTTTGCAACCATAAAGGTAGCCGTCAACGATTGTACCGGCGCCAAACTGCATCGTTCCTTGCACGAGAGCCTATACATGCGCTGCAATCACTCATGCTGTACGACCAGCGTGCGCCGATCCAGCGTGTTACATCCTGAGTCCATCTTCAATCTCTCTTGATACAACCTTTATTGTTTCTGTTATTCCAATGGTCATACACATCCTCACCAATCCAACGTAACATTTAGTTTATCTGCTATTGGTCCCATTAAACTTTCTTCTCTTTTTTCTCCCTTTTTTCAGCTTAACACATGACACCATGACGCACATCAATTTCTCTCTCTCTCTCTTGGTATAGTTCCCCTTTCCCCCAACTACCTTCGTTTCTTTCCTTATAGAATCTCAATAATTTGCTCTCCATTTCAGAATAGTAGTTTCAAGTTACTAAGTGAATTTAATTCAATCCATTACTCAAATAAAGTTGTAGTTATTAACAAGATATAAAAGATTCCTGTCTTTGATTTTGCATTTCAATATTCGGAAACACGTCTGCGAAAGGGAATTTCACAAACAGTCATTCGGTCGACCATAAGAGAAAATTTAGAAACTCCGAAATACCCCAAAGTAAAACTATCAGATTCATTACAAATGATATATTCTTCAATATGCATAATTACAGGGTCACTAATAATCTTATAATAAATCTTGTTATAAGTAAAGAATAATAAATCTTAATATAAATCAAGAATTACAATTTAAGAACTTTAAAGCAAGTGATGTAATAAGCATAATAGGTCAAGAGCCATAACTAGATTACCAACGAAAAAAATCATATTATATGGCAATACCAACTTAATTACAACCCTTTATTTTATATACAAGTATATTTCTAGTTACATTCTTTATTCATTCCTAAATATCTGACGACCATTTAAAGTTCCTAAATTTTTTCTTCTATTAATTATTTTTTGAATGTACGAGAAAGTTAACGTATTACACTGTGATGGATAACACTTTAATTGGTAAATTGTAAAATATGTATTAAAAAGTTCTTCTAAACGAATGTGGTTGCCGTACTTTACACTCCCTGACAAACCAACATTTATCCCCCAAATCCCTCTTCAATGTGGTGAGGCGGTATGGCAGGCCACGTGAAAAGCAAATCATGATATCAACATGTGATATACGGTTCTCAAAATGTCACTAAAAAAGTATTCATAAAAAATGTGTTTGTGTTGTTCAAGAAAATGGACTTGCTGTTGTTCAAGAAACTCTCTTAACGTCTGCCAACAATCTAATATAATTATATTTGTAGAACCTCTATTTTTGGAACAATGTTGCTGCTCTCCAGCAGCTTTGTATACATAATCTATTTCATTTTCCGAAAAATTGCGAATGCAAAATCGTGTTTGGGGTTAAAGGGGAGATGCAGGCTTTTCGTGTAAATAAATAATTACTACCTGTAACAGAGGAAAGGAATACGCCCAGGGATTATTTCTCAGTGTATCGTGAATCAACACGAACTCCCAAGAGAATGAAAGAGAAAGTGGATTTCCCGAAGAAAAGTACTAAAGGGAGCAAGGAAGAGGATGGAAAGTAGGAACATTGCAATAAAGCAGAGAGACGAAGAACAACGATGCAAAATATTACAATGGAGAGCTAGAGACATTGAGTGGTTTGAGAACGTATATACCTCGTAGAGAGGAGAACATTGTAATGTGGCTTCTGAGCCAAGCTCCAGAGGAGGACTGAGTAGTAGAGATACAGAGGGCTGCTGCGAGCAGCGCACTCGAGGATAAATTGAGTGCTGCCTCGTCCCTCCTGCCCGACTAACAACCCCACAACTCGTGTCCGGAGCAATTGGCCTCCCGATTTCACGTAAAGGGGATGTCCAATAGTTATACCATGCTTCGATCCATATCAATTTGTCTAGCTGTAAACTTTCGACCTAAAGTCAGCATCGTATTCAAAAGCTCTTTGTGGGGGTTCAGTCGAGAATTGAGACGGCAAAACGTCGACTCATCTGAAATGATCTTAAGAGTGAAATATGATTTACCTGACTCTGGAATATACAAGCCAATGCTCTTATATATATGAAATCCATTGGGAGAAAACATATTTGAAATAATTTACAATATTCTGTATATTGTTCTATCAAAATTCTTGTGTAATTAAGTTAAAAAATAATTTCCTTAAAATTGTACTGCTTCTTATTAATTACGTTACGTTGAATGAAAATAGGAGACGGAAAAGAGACTCGAACTCGGAACCTCCAGCTTTACGCGCTCATGCGCTTACCAACTGTGCCATCCCGTTCGCCTGCCGACCCACTTCACCATTAACATTCAATTTAACGATTACATATTTTCATTCAACTTAACATAATTAATCTGTTACCTGGTGGTGAAGTTCACCGCAATTTAAGACATTTCTATGTGTTTGCACTGCTTCCATTACAATGACGCATTTGTAAAATATACTGTTATGATCGTGCATTAATTGAACTGTGTTGTGCTGATACCCATCAATAGGAATTCTTGTCAATCTTATTTCCAAATTCTCCTACTCCTTAGCATACAAAGCAAATCAAATCAAAATTAATAATCCTGTATTTATAGGGATGGGAATTAGACCAGGTATTAATTGCATGAACAGTCCTAGGATTATTTTCCAGATTTACTGTAAAATAAAAAAGAAGGAGAAAAATCAGCAAAAGGTTTTTTACGGCGTCAAGAACCATACGACAAGGAATGTCTTCTTTTACAAAATTATATATATATATATATATATANCAACATGCCAAAAGTCTGCTTAATTTTTAAGTCAAATCGCTTTGAAACAGGATATCCGTGCAAACTTTGTTTTTTTCAAGGTCGTTTGATGTCGAAAAATAGTAGGATTTGTCTTGTGTTTTTCATAGATCGAACCTTTTCAAATTCCAATGACAAAAGTTTTAAGAAAAATGCTTTTCTTTTTTTAAAATTTCGAATACATACATTGACCAAATATATAGAAATTATTTTGCAATAAACAAGAAAGACACACTATTTGGTTTATTATTGCCAGAAAGGAAATATATTAAATTATATAAAGGATTATACAAATATAATAACGCAACGAAAATATTGAATTACCGGTTTCTTTTGAAAATCAATTTGTCCTGTTTACTTTGTGCTTTGTCTCCATTCTTAACATTCCAAATATTCCTGTTTTTTAAGAAACCAGTCATACATTTTACCGAAAATTTTTTTTATATTTCGAATGAAATTATTTGAAAAGTAACACTTTAGTCTTTTGTTTAATATTTTTCTGCTTGCTTAGAAAACTGGTACTAAATAGAAAATGGAAACAATTTTCAAAACATGAACACATTTTTTTTTCAGAAACGCAATAATGAAGTCCGGATTTAACGAAGCTGATTTAGAAATATAAAAATCTTGTTTCAAAAAAATTAAATTGGCATTTTAAGAGCATGATGATCTCCTTAAATTTTAAGAATTTTCTGATGTTTCGCTCAGTCACAGATATTCATTGGAGTAATGTCGTAAAGTTAATGTTTTAGTAGGATCATAATGGTTGCTAAAAATTCAAAGGGGAATGCTGCCAACTTGTCTAGTTAATGTTTGCAGTATGTAATTTACCGTGCGCATATTTGCTGCAGAACCATGAGTAACAGGGCAACCACAAAACATTAAAAGCATAATGGAACTTCACATATATGCTTGCCTCCCGAACTTGGATCATGAGAGTAATGTGAATGTAAATACGTTTTCCGAAAGCATGTTGTCAATACATAAATCTTAATTCTTTATAGTTGAAACCTGTGTATCTGAATACTGGTAATCATGACTAGTAAATTTGAAATATATTATTGTCGTGACTCCGCTCAGGGCCGTCGAGCGGTTGCCGACCTGAGAGGTCGTCAGACACAGGATAGAGAAAGAGGGGAAGGAAGGGAGGTGGTGGTTCGTTCGAGTGAAACCCCAGATGCGAGAACAGGTGTTTTAATACTCACGTCGTGGTAGACCTGGGTGGTTCGGTGGAGGTGCGTGGAGTCAGACGGCGCGAAGCTATGGCGGTTGGTGATTCAGCCATTCGGTAGTGCGATCGCAACGTACTAGGGCCGGCAGTGGAGTGAAGGCCTTATTCTGGCGCGGACCGTGACCGATCCTCCGACTAGCGAAATAAGGGTGCTCCAACCATCGGGAACGAGCCGTATCGAGAGAATATACTAGAGTC
>NNCF01125844.1:0-82177 GCA_002313205.1 Laupala kohalensis
GAATTGAAAAAGTTCCAACTGGTGGGTGCGATAGACATCTCAACTCGTTTTTCACTACAGAAACCCTAGTTAAGACATGCTTCACTCTTCTCGCCTTTCAACTTTCACCATCCAGGCAGCCAGGTGTCGAAAGAGATTGTTAATTGCTCATACAACTTCGTGAAATAGTTCTTACTGTTCGTTTGAATACTTTTTTTGCGGAAAGTTTACACATTTTTGGTCTTTACAGTATTTAGTGAAATATAAAATGTATTCATTATTCTTTAGTTTTTTAATTTCCCTAATGAAATCTATTTTTAAATTTAAATGTATATTTTTTTACTTACAATGGCCTGTAATTCTTTCATAACATTTCTTTTAACAAATTTCCCTGAATCATTAGTCGTTACGGAGCTAAATTATTGAAGAGTTGAGAAATATTCAGAGATGTGTACTCGTATTACTTGAAGATGCACGGTTTGTATGAAATTAATTAAATTAGTATTTTGACTCGTCAGGGAGTCAATGCGTCCTGCAAATAACACCTTATCTTCCACATCTCTACAAATACCTAGTGTCCTTCTGGACCTGTTGTGGGCTCACTTTGACTTTTGACCATACCTCTTATAGTATATTACGACTCTTAAGCAGTTATATACTCCTAAATATTAAATATTGCCTTTCATGCTTTTAATGTAGTTCCAAAAAAGTGCGTATATTTTATTTCTCATATATAAAGAAAAAAGAAAGTATTGTAATAGCGAAAAGTTTCGATCGCTACTGGTTTCGGAGGTCACAGAACCGAAAAAGTGGTTTTAAAAATTTCGTCCGTCTGTACACCTGTCCAAGATGAGTCCGTGTGTGTGCAGTGACTAAACAGATGAGTTTATTTCATTCCTTTATCATATTAACAGAAGTATCTGCTTCTTGTCAATGCTAGTGCACTTGTTTGTTGATAATTCTAACCAGAAGGGTACTTACTTCGTTTGAACATCAGAGTACATTCGTCTGTCATCATGATATTGTTAAATTATAAACTTTTAAGACCCTTGTGAAAGTTTCTAAGCAGAGTAAAGTTTAGAACATTTCTTAAAAACGTTAAACACGACACTAAAGAATTATTGTGTTCAGAAAGTATTATTAGTAGTAATTACATCCGCATAAAGGGTACTTCGCTTGAGAGGGTGTTACTGTGTCACTAAAATAGTTTCTTCTACCACGTAGTACGTAGGGAGGAAAATGCGGTATGAACACACGCCCCGCCCCCGAAATTAAAATAAATTTGTCCTTGTATTTCTCGTAATATTTGTGTGTATTCACTCATTAACATATACAAGTATAGTCTACACTTGTGATATTAACATATATACGTGTATAAAGTAGTTAAAAACACAATATGTATGTACACGCACATATAATATGTATGTGGAAATAAAATCCCCGGTACGCCCCTGTCTATTTGAATTATTTAACCATACTTCATTACGGGGTTTATGTATACTTCAGTTGCTTACATAAATAACGTAGTGTCCTAGTAAAATGTCGTGAATAAAATTGTAGTAGGTATGCAAAAACAGGGATTAAATCACATGAATTTCTTTTTACCACACCTCCAAGTAACAGATTAATTGATGTTTTATTGAATGAAAATGGGAAACGGGACCGGGGAACTCCATTCCGTTTGCTCTTCGTCCTCGTCATTCAACATTGCGATGACCCACAAACATCAGAGGTGATTAGCGGTACTTTATGGTGTGTCGATTCCACCGTATTGTGGAATTTGAAAGTGGAAGCGCATTAGTGCGTAAAACTGATATTCCCGGGTTCGATCCCTATTCCCGTTTCCCATTTTCATTCAATATAACATAATCAATTCCAATTTTTTCGTGAATACACCATGTACAGCAGTTGATTGAAGCGATATAGAGGTATCAAGCAATGCGGTTGGGCCTTGCTATTTCTCCGGTGATATCGAAAATTAATTTTATTTTATCTAATTATTCTAATTATCACAGCAAGTGGAATTGTGCAAAATGGCGGAAAGAGAGTAATTCAAACTCCCGGGAGAAGCTGGGTCTGGGAGTTTATTAATATTTAAAGACAAACACAAATAATTATGTCGTGAAATGTCTGTTTCGCATTGTACTATTTAACAGTTGGTCAAGATTTTAGAGTATCACTGTACTGTAGTGTTCATACTATATTTATTTTATAACTCATCTATTTATAAAGCATTAATCTTTCATTATGTATTTAGTATATTAAAAAACTTTGTGATACTTTAAGACAGTGACATGTTGAACTAGTAACATGTTTCGGTACTGACACTAAATTTAATTTTTATAAATTTATTACTTTTGTACAACAAAACTTATACTAAAGCATTTACAACTTATGTGCATATGTATTAATTCTATACATTTGTCACTACTGACACTGCATTTAATAAATTATAAGTGTATTATTTTTATACTATACAACAAAACCAGACAGATTTAATCATGTAATAAAAACAATTTCAATGTACGAGTATGATGCTAAAATACGTCCTTCAAATGTTCACTTTCCATTTTCGAAACACTTTCCATTCAATTCAGATATTTTTTTTAGCAAATTCACTCGCATTCCTTTTACAAAATTTCACTTCATCAAAGTGATGGAGAGCTTCGCGATATTAACGCGTTGGCGTTTTGCAGACCTTCGCCTCGTAACACGATGAATTGGACGCGGAGGTGATGGGAATCAGTCAATTGGAATGATGGCGTGCGTGATGACAAACACGTAGATATCAAGGAGCAAAAAACCGGTAAATATATGATTCAACGATGTAATATATAATGTGGTTGGCAAGGAGGAATGTATGATATTGAGGAAATAGGCGCGAAGCAACGTCGTGGTGTAAAGAAGGACCTGGGAGGTTTGAAGGGGAAAGCGGATAGTGGCTCTTCGTTGAGTAGAACGAGTGTCAGGCGTTCGACAGCGATACGAAAACAGATCGCTTCAGCGACAGCGGCGCTCGGTCGCCGTCGCGGCAAAAGTAGGAAACAGATTGTCAGGGTTTGAGGAAGGTGAGTGAGTGTGGAAAGAGTCGTGTTAAGTGAGGCGTTGGAGTCGATGGCAGCGTGAAAACGGGTGACTGGAGGAAACACCGACGATATATTTCATGCAAGATGTAGGTGAAGCTGCATACATGACGAGCTATGGATAAGGTCAAAGGAAAATGGATGAACGTTCCCTTGAAACGGATACGATGTTCGGTCACTGTTACGAAATATTTCAGGAAACGAACAATTATTAAGACACTGATTTATAATCGGTAAGTATTATTATTGCTTTAGATAATCTATTGGTGAATCAATGATTTACTTTCTCATTTTCACATCATTTATCGTTTAACAGCATCCTGGAGTTCTTTGGTTAGTTACATAGAACAGGGATAATATATAGAAATAAGTAAATCGAGTGTTCGTGAAATTAGTTATAAAGTGTAAATAATAAGGGAAAGAAGAAAGATAACCATATTGGAACTATGATATTTTAAAAAAATATCACTTGAAAGTATATTTTGTTGTACGTCAACAACAATTTTTGTTGTGTATATGTACATTGTAATTTTTGTCGTGGATATGTTCGGCTATTAAAACGATATTTCTTAGATTGTAAACATACCTTACAAATATTAATGAATGTAAAATAGTTATATAATTTTGTTATAGAAGTGCGTTAGACAATTATATTATTAGACAATTCAGCTAAATTGCGATGAAATATATTAAATTGAGAAACGTAATTGTTGCATTATATGACATTGTGTATCACAGAGAGAATTGCATGGTGGATATTATATAAAGATAATAGAAATGGTGATATCTGAAAAAAACGAAGGATTGGCTAGAATTGTAATAGCACCGACGATGGCTTCGGGGGTGGCATTCATGGCGATACGTCACCGATGATGTTCGTGGTTGCGATAACTGTAATGATAAACGATGACAGCGACGAATGCGATTACGATGACACCAGTGGGTGTCCATCAGAGAAAACTGTTATCAGGAAACTGGAGTTTGGATTACGTCGCTATATACATTAAAGGTCGTATTTAATATAATGATATTTCAATGATACAAAACCTTATACAAAATGACAAAAAATGTATTATATTTGACTAAAAAATATTTTGTTTGTATATTTTTTACTTTAGCCCTAAAAAACTAAGAGAGTTGTAGACTTCGAAAATAGGTTAGGTTAAAGTGTGATAAATTGTTTTACACATTTTTTACCAGAATTTAAAGCTAAACTACTATGGCGGTAATTTCTGGTCTTACTGGCTATTTCTCAAGTGTCTAGCAAAGGCGACCTCGCCTACCCGTAAGCTGAATGCAATCGCCTAGGATAGATACTAAGTTATTTTTCATTTTTACCCATCATAGGCGCGAATGGGTATTCACATTTTTTTTATGAAATCAGAGCGAAGCAGGGAAAACCAGCTACTTTTTAATACATATGACTGAATTTTGTATTATAATTAAATTCCAGCCATTCGTGTCAATAATTTTATCTGATGGAAACCCAATCTCTTAGGATAATCGAAGACTGAAATAGGTTCTCAAAAAGTATCCGTACTAGTTTTCATTCTGGCAAATCAGAATTTTAAAAATTGCTCTATTGATTGAGTTAGAGGTAAAGGTGGAAGAGGTTCGTTGTTGAGATGCTGAATAGTCGTTGAGTGAACGATTTAGAAAGGGTGACTGGAAAAAGAGTCAGTCTCACATCGAGAAAGAGATGCGAACACTCTCCGGACGAAGGGCCATACGGGTAAACAGCTGACAAGCGTTCGATTATTCAAATCGGCAGCGGATCTTAATGGCATGCGTCCTCGTCGTTGGAGGGACACTTTGATGGATTAGAGACGATTACTCAGTGACTAACGTCCGTTTCCTGCTCGCCTTTTCCCTCCCACGCCCTACGCTCGTCCTTTTGCCGTGACAGTCGCAAGCTCTTGTATTTCGCCTACGATCTCATTCCCTTCCGTCAACGCCTTTCCATTCGGAAATCTCTTTGGTAGCGCTCTGACCTATTGGTTTATCACTCTTGCTTCGTATGCTATATTCAACACACGCTTCTAACCTGGTCGATAAGGTGGTTTAAAAAAAAAATCAACCATTGAAATTGATACAGGACACCTCCGTCATTTTGTCTTGTATCTTAAAATAAGACTTCCTTAAACATTTCAGATTTTTTAAATATATTTTTTGGAGTTTTTACCAAGCATATAAGTTTCAAAAAATTTCAAATTTGAAGCTTGTTAGCGACAACTAGAATATATTTTCAAAATAAGAAATGTTGATGTGTTATTTTTAACATAACACTAAATGAGATGATGACCTGTCCAAAGTAGAAAAAGTATGTTTTATGAACCTCCTTACTGGTCTTACACTTGTTTTATCTTCTTACCTTAATTTGATTTTATAGGTTGCTGGCGCTTTACCTTTTTAAATAATTTCGGGAAGTTTTAATGGGATCAGAAAGTGGTTTTACTTTTAGATTTGATATACATCAAATTGGAAAATATTTTATTGGGGACGATATGTAGGGAAAGAAAGGACTTCCCTTTATTTCGAAGATTTTGAAAAGGAATCAAAGTTGGTAAGACTAGCGGCAAGAACGAATGAATCCGTGCAGTAGAAACATTCCATCTCCGTGAGTTGGGAACCGGCAATTTGGTTGTGTGTGTGGCCTCAATAAAACAGTAAAGAGGCGAGTGGGCAGAATAGGAAGCAAATGAACATAGTTAATAGAAAGACGATCAAATCAAAGGAAAAGAAAGTGATAATATTAAGAGTGGAAATTACCGATAAGGCGTGTTTACCCTGCTAATGGCTTTGTGATGAGGAACAGGGTAAAGGATATCAATAAATTGAATGAAAAAAATATTGTAATACAACAAACAATTAACGTTTTCAAAGAAATATAAGAATATATATTTAATATTTTGGACTAATTTTAGGTATTGTATTCTTGTGATGGTTATACTCAGTGTAAGGGGAGAAGCGAAGATAACGTTCATATCAATCAACACTTATAAATAGTATTTGTTTCGATAAAGAACGAGCGTTATTTACCTAAATTTCATATCGTCATTTATATTTTTTATATTTTACAACTTTTTAAGTTATTTCAATGGCAAAAACACAGAAAAAGTTAAACTCATATGTGAACATGTTTAATCACAATTTTTTCAATACATCTACTTTCGAAGAAATTGAATAGTCTACATATATTTTGGAGCCTTCAGTACTTCTTTGTGTAAAATTCGTAATTTATTGGTATTTCATACACGTTTTTTTTCTTCTGAAATTCGAGAATGCATATTTTAGAATTAAAAAAAATACGAATTTTTTTAAGACTTTCAACAATTTATTTTTCTAACATAAATACGTTAAATGCATTACAAGTTGAAAAGACCTCAGAATTCAAAATTGCGCAATAAGAAATGAAACATTATTTTTTTACGCAGAAAATTGATCAGGCTAAAAGCACAAGTCAATAGGAACCACTTTCAACATTGAAAAGTATAGAACTCATAATGAGGTAAGTATGGCAACACGGATACAAAGAAAGGTAAAGTAATAATGCAATGACAATAAATAATAATAAAGCAAATGTAATAAAGTTCAAAATATATTGAAAAGATTGTGTCATAGTAATTTCATGTAATGTAATTCACAGTCACACAGTACCATCAAATTTCGTTCGTATCTTTTTGAATCGACCATTCATTATGCAAATCGACGCCAACGAGTGAGGCTTGTCGAGGAGACCAATATTAGCCTGTTATTTAGTTCAAAGTAAACTATTGTGCTTATGAAAGGAAAAGCGCTCTATGTTTTCAATAGGAGTCATCCTTGAGTGTTTCCTGCATTCTGAAAAGTGCTGATTCACTGTCTGAATCACACAATTATGTTTTAAACATTTCCTCTTCCTTATAAAGAGGACGAGAAGAAATCATCTATGGGACTAGGTGTATTATGTCTAAAGGAAAAACTCAAAAATTAAAAAAAAACTACAAGATGTCGGAAATATAGTACATGTATTTTTTCTTTAACCAATTGTCGAAGAAAGATGAAATAATTCTATAAATATTTTTAATACCTGATAGTATTTTGTGAAAAGAGTAGAAAAAATTATTGAGCTTACTACGCCAAAATATGTCAAAATTCTACTTTTTGCATTAAAAGTCATTAAATGCAAAAATTCCATTAAAAAACTAAAATAAAAATATTTATGAAGTAAGAAAATTCGTTGTACTGTAAGTAAAATAAGTAAAAATATTTCATTAAAACTGGTTGGAATACAATGTGAGTTGTAATTTGGTATGGAATGTCTCTGACAATAAATAAATGTAAATTATACTTTCGTTAATTTTTTTCCACATCATCGTGTCCAAACAAATAAAGTAAGGGTGGAAGGGAGAAAGCGAAAAACGTAAAATATGAAAAAGAAATCAAAATAATTATAAGCTATGAATTTTTCTCTTGGAGTCGTTTTCTGTTATATCAAAAATTTTCAGATGGAGGGGGATAAAATAATTGTGAATGAGTGCGTTATCACCTATTCAATATTATGATTTATTTCAATCATTGTATTACTAAAAATGTAAAAGGGTAATAAAAGAGGATGAAAAGTCATGAGAAATAGCAATATTTATAGTCTCACGTCAAAGAAATTTTAAGACAATAACAATATTAATGAGAATGTCAACTCCTGCCTCACAGAATTCTACAACGGAAGTATTGAAAATCTCGTTCATCGGTACGTCACGTGCATTAATGGAAACTGGAATCAGATACAAAAATGAGGGAGTACACTAAATTGTATATAGAATGTTCCAGAACTTCAGGTAAAATATTGGAGCTATGATAATGCATATTAAGAGAAATAAAAAATCATTTTGGTACATTTGTCCGGAAATGTCGTTCGAAGGTGTTATAATGATTTAAAGACAGTAATAACTCAAGACAAAAAGGTGTGTTAAAAAAGTGTTATAGGTGTTCCGAATTCAATAACAACAAAGTGCAATAGATGTTCGAAGTTCTGCCCATTTTCAGCGATGCAGGTCTCGCAACGATGTCGCATGTATTGAGTACGTTGTCTGGCAAATTTTCGGCGAATCCTCGAGACGCCGCCTGGAGAGTCTTGTGTTGCAGCTAAAGAGTCGAAATTTGAACAAATGTTGTAATTTGTTAGTGAAAATTCAACACCTATATAGTTTCCTCGATTACCCAAATAAAATACTTTACACACCTTTTTGACTTGTATTCTTAATCTGTCTGGGAGTCATTGTAACTCCATTGTATGTCGAGGTTTGGTGTTAGTAGTATACACAGTATTGTATAAAGAATGTGTAGTCATTCTATTCAGTTTTTGATTTATTAAGTCATAAGTCCTTTTCCATCGCGTGGCGGACATCATCAATGTTGACCAATGGAGCGAGAACTGATTATGGCCGCCACGTGACCGGAAAGACCTTATAATTTAATAAATCAAAAGCTAGATGGTATGACTACACATTCTTTGTGCATTCATTGTATCTCCTTCGGAAGACATTTTCGCATATGTGTACCCTAATTCGGATATTGTTTCTATTAATATGCTCTGCTTTTTACGGACCGAGAACGAACTCTATAATACAACTTCTCTAAATATGTTGAAAGTTTTATGGTATAAAATGGTACTTATTTTCGGAACAAGATTTGTATGTTAGTGTGGGTATTGAAACTATCATATTGTATAACTATTAAAAGTATCTTAATATTGAATTTATCATATTGTATAACTATAGCCAACTGTGAGATAAAATATTCCGTGTTAAAAATGGTTCGATTTATTGTTCCAATTGAATATCACTTAAAGCCATCACCCAAACAGCTAACTCAATTTTTGCTAAAATGTCACTTAACCCTTCAAGTGAATATGTTCATCCTCTCTGTTATTTCTTCGAAGCTTTTCAACAACATACCCGCCACGGAAATGTTATCATGCAAACTGCTATCACCTTCGTTGAACATAAAACATGGCAGAAGGATTGCAAAAGAAGCAAGGTCAAGAGCAGAGGATAACTTTTTTACGATTTACGTCGAACGAGAATGCTAATGCCTGAAACACAAAGAATGCTTATGCCTAAGAAAGCAAAATAACACTTGTATGATTTTCTAGTTTACCTCCATTTCTTCTATATTTATTTAAAAAGTAAAACGTAATGATATTATTTAAGAAAATATTGTTTATCAAAATAAATTGTGTGTTGTATTTCGTTACCAATATTGTTTAATACGGATACAGACAGGGAGAATATTTTGTTGAAGCGCCCCAAAACAGCGAAAAACAATTGTTTGCTTCCCTGAAATGTATTTACTGAAACTTTTTAATTCCTTGCATCTCGGAAACATTTTGAAATAGCAATACTTTATGTTCACATTCCAGGTAAAGTGCCCAATTTGATAATAGGTTGGAGCACAATGACATGTAAGAATTGTATTTCCAATACAATATATCTGACAAAAAAAGTAGGTTATCTTAAGTTATACGCTATCGTTACCACACACCAAGGAGTATTTTTCCCATCCTTAAAAGAAATCGGAGGTAGGGGAGGGTAACCAGGATGTTTTAAATTTTCAGTAATATGATGAAGATAAAAATTTACAATCACGATACATTTATTAATTCAGAAAATTCATAATTAATATTTTCATTCTTTGGTAATTCTGTAAAAAAAAAAACTAGTCAATGATGTACGAATTCCTTCGTATATAGTTTCATGAGGATAATTCTGGACGGTTTTTCCTACACAAGCTGTCCTTGCATGTTCGTCGATTACAACCAATTAGAAGTCAAGTTCAGAGTGATATTCTAAACCTTCCTGTGACGCATTGCCAAGTTATCTGAATGTTATCTCATGTTTCGTAAAATGTCTTAGCAAGTTCTGGTCTCTTCCCATTCGCTTTACCTTTTAGCCACACTGAAGTGTTCTCTTTGACGGCGCTCTATTGATTTTTTTTGTTGAAATATTAAGGTCAGTGATTTAGAATTGTAAGATGAAGGAGATAAAAAACAGTTCTATGTAAGCAAGGTATTATTCACGAGAATAATTAATTATATAATAGTTATTCAAATAATTTACATAGAAATTATAGTTATTGATATGAAATGTATATTGTATTTATTTAAATGATATTATATTTATTTATATTATATCGTATTTATTTATACTATTTTTATTTATTATTATGTATTTGTAGTTATATTAATTTTATTCGTGATTTTAATAAAATATTACATTTAATACAAAGTAATGAATTAATTATCATGATATATTAGTCATATATTAAACGTTTTGTACAATATTACGATATTTAAATTATTATCTTCTTTTTGTTCTGAAACACGATGCATGGAATAACAATGTTTGCTTTGATTTTTTTTTCAAGGTTCCGTTTGGACCTATTTCCATTAAAATGAGTTCAATCATTTGAAACATCAAGATGAAAAA
Source organism: Laupala kohalensis (assembly GCA_002313205.1). Lineage (NCBI taxonomy): Eukaryota > Metazoa > Arthropoda > Insecta > Orthoptera > Trigonidiidae > Laupala > Laupala kohalensis. Next base: position 10,529 of record NNCF01125844.1, read on the forward strand.
ATGGACGACGACATCACAACCTAGTTTATCAAAAAACAAACACAAACCTTCAGAATTTCAGGTCTCTGGTAAGCCTTCTGATTATTACTACAAAAGAAATATTTATTCTCCCTACATTTACGCAAACATGGAAAGTAGACCACCTGCAAAGTTACCAGATGAGGTGGAGGACGACATGTATGACAAGATTGAAAACTACGGACCGAATCCATCAACGTCTAATGCTTCTCAGATTGGGTACGTTGCCAGTTCGTCATCCGTCGTATCCGGGGAAGATCCCATATATTCCCATCCATATGTGGATCAAGGCATGTTTAGTGGTCCAGTCACAGACTTAGATGAAGAAAGTGATCCGGATGAAATTAAAGAGTACAATCCAATCACAAAGACAATTAGCATCACGAAACCACGGGGTAAGCATAATGTTGAAGTACAAATCAACCTTCAACTGAAAAATCTAGAACATGATATTCAAAGAATGATTGAAGAAATGGCATCTTTGGAAGGTAGCGTGCAGTCTGATTACTCGAGAGGGAATGACAGTGGTATTCATGAACCACATGAGGATGTGAATCGTATAGAAAAGAATATTCAAGAAAATTGTGTTTCAGAACCTAGTTCACTTGGAACCAAAAACGAAAAGTTGATTTGGACCGAGAGAAATCAATGGATTTTACCACGTCCAAAGCATGAAAAGGACATCAAAACTGTTACATGTCTCGTAAACGAGAACTTCGACGAAAACCGTGTTTTCAAGTCCACCGTTACTGGTGTTCCCTTAGGATTATCAGATGCAGGATTGGGTCCTCCGAAGCAAGCGCCGGATTGGAGAAGTGGTGTGCCAAGGTACCACAAAAGACAACCTGTGAAGTCTAAAAAGAGGTGTCACGGGTTTAGGGCTTTCTGCACAGTCGCGGCATTGGCCGTGGCCCTAGCGTTGGTGTCGATCTCTGAACGTGCAGTATCCAACGTGCAGAGCGGCTTCAGAACGCAGCTAGGCTTTGGGATGGCGGAGTTGATGACGGTGCAAGCGTCGAAGGTGGTGGCTGCCTTGTTTGTGCCTACCGTCATCACAGTGTAGGTTCATTTTTATTTATTTTTTTGACAATCTTGATAGACGTTAAATCTACCATTGTTATTCTATGTTTTTGTAATATGCGGTTATGAAATTTATGAACGTTTTATAATTTACTGACCAGTTATTAGACATTCATTTATCATCTTCATATTTATAATTATATTGAGGTAAAAGAACCTGTACATTACTTAATATCAAAACCTTTAGGATCTTTAACATTTTTTCCGTGAATTCAATTATATTTTATAAAAAGTATATAATCGTTTCTATTTTTCAAACCATTGTAAACATTTTGAAAATGATTGCTCATAACCATGCCAAGAACTAGATTTTTCGGGGTGGGGAAGGATGGTCAAGTTCTAGGTAAAATATATTGAATTAACTTTAAAGTGGTTTTATTTTGTCTTGATAAAGTTGTCCAATTAATACTTCAGAGTGCGACATAATTAAGTACATAAACAATTTTTATACACATAAAACGTTTCTAAAGAATGGAACCTAGTATTTGCAACACGTTTTACAAAAGAAATTGGGAAGAGGATGCAGGTTACTCTATATTGTAAAACTGAGAAAAATAGGTGAATATTCAGGTAGTTACAAAAATTTCAAGAATATTTGTGGAACATAATTAATAGTTACAATTACATTCAAGTGAGCTTTATCGGTTCAAAATAAATGTTTAGATAAATACAACAATGCGGGTAGATATTATACAATCAAAAAAAAACAACATATTTGCGTTTGCTAATGACATTGCACTTGTATTTTGTTCTAAATACTATAATCATTATATTGCGCTAAAAAAGAAGCTTCACAGCATTAGGTTTTATCCTTAATATTACAAGTGTTTGAATTTTTTTTTGTTTATGTCTGAAAATACATCATGCAAAAAGAAGAAAGAAACATATGATTTCGGTTTACTGGACATCTGGATAAGACCTTTAACTTATGTTAATTTATAATAGTAGTCAGTTCCGAAGATGAATTCAACCAAAATTGATATCTACATGTAGTTTAACTGCTTTAGAAGTCAAGGCGAGAGTTTTAATTCCATCTTTGTTTGTTCTTGATTAGCTGTTATTGAGCCTTATTGACTCTCTTCCCATATACTAATAATGATTTTTAGCTAATCCTTTGTTAAAGTGAGGTGGGGGGGAATCCAACCCTCCTGTCAAGATTTTTAGACTAGTCGAATCAATTTGTCGATTTTTCTGAAAAAAATATCATTTACAAAATTCTCATTAGTTTACATCGTTTAAGTGGAAATTGTTTAGAAACGTGTCAATATTACGTGTTTAAAAAGAAGTAAATTCTCTCAGAATGAAGTCTATCTATAACGATAGTACGTTAACTGTGTTACGTAGATTTTGACAAATACGTCTGATTTGGAGAATATAACCCCCAAATCAAGCAGACAATTTTAGTGGTGTTGCCATTCTGATGGTCTTAACTCAAAGAATTTTTATTTTACATACTACCCAACGGTGCACAAATTATCTAATTCTGTGACATGAAGGTCCATTTTTGATTGGTTTCACATGAAATGACCCAATTCTAGTCTTCTGTCACATTTACCGTAAGTGAGGATACAGTTGGTACGGATTGACAACTATTTTCCTGTTAATGCTAGATGGTGGGGAAATATCCTCTCAATCATAATCAGTATGTTCTGCTGAATGAAGAACACTTTTAGAATTTTTTCTGTCTTTTCAATTTGAGGAAAACTTTCATAATTCAAACTTAGGGAAATGCTGACTGCTTGAGCGTAGTAACGGTGCGTTCACTCCTAACAGATTAAGAGAGAGAAAGTTTTGGTTCCTCGAATTGAAGAACTACAGTCAGAGCCACCTCATTTGACTTCGATGTGATCCTATTTCACAAGTGAAATTTGTCAGGGGAAACACTGAGATTCTTGTAACTTTTATTGAATTATTTATAGCAAAATGTTTCCCGTAGAATGAAACTATTTTTCATTTTGTTTATTTCTAACGCCATATTTTGGTTCTCGTCAACATATTTGTATTAATTCAAGATGGACAAATTAAATATAAAAAAGATATGTTTCTTTTTAAAATGTATTTTCAAAACTTAGTATTATAGTCCAATGTTTTCATCTTGCAATATATCACGGAGTAATTGCGTACACTGTTTTCTATTTTACCTCAATGGACATGCCATGTCAAATATTAATTCATGCAGCATACATTAATAACACAAAGTTTTTCCTCCCAACATTTGATGAAGAATTTGTCGTAAAATATCCTTTAACGCGGTGGTTTGTAAAAAGTTTCGCGGACCACATGTAGCCCGTGGGCCACCAGTTGGACAGCGCTGATTAAGATAATACCAACAATAGGGCGATAATGCCAGCGAAATAGAGAAATTCGCGTTTAATCGTAGATAAGAAACTGATTATGTTCTTACGCTATGTTAGCAGCAATGTCACCGAAATTTTAGCATCAGTTCGCAGTCAACATTTATTGCTTTCCTAATCGCCATTTTGACAGTTTCTATTTGGAAGGTTTATTTGATGAAAGTTGGTTTTTATGGTTGATTTTACTTCAATAAATTTGCTTCTGTATTTGCAGATAATCCTAATTATAGGAGAGGTCCTCACCTAAGTCGTTCTGTTCATAATCTTAAGGTCAAAATATTATGGTAATATTGCTGTATTTGTTCTTGAAAGGGCGATATGTATCTGACAAAAACACTTAAGATACGCAGAAGAACGATAAACCTTAACGATGGAAAAGCAATTACTACATTTTTCCTTGTGGCTTGTTTGAGACGTCGTCGTCAGTTATATGTTTTGTTTTACTAATCAATTTATGAAAGAATATTGAGAATAAAACTTTACGTTATATATTGGGTACATTTTATTTATTTGATATAATAGAAGAAATATTAATTTTCATCGATACAGTTAACGCTTGTCCCAAGATAACATACCGTGAAATAACGAGAAATATTATGCAAATAGATCCACATTCTACAACTAAGGTGAAGAAACACACTAAGGTGAAGAAACACACTATACAACATGAAATACTTCTTCTATTACATGTTGTTTAACACAAAGCACAAAAATTCTGCCGGAGGACAATCAGCCTGAAGACATCAGCTGCAAGCAGGATCCTAAGAACAGCGTTTTCACAAGTGTGAATGCAAAGAAGATCACTTCAATAAAAAATACACTTATTGTTGAAGCAAAATTAATTGGAGCTTATAAAAAACAAGATTTCATTGTCGTGAAGAATTTCAATTGCCTCGCCAATAATAAGTTCAATCAAGAAATAATTCACACTATTTATAATGTGAATGTTAAATAAATGTTTCAATATGAAAAAATGAGCATAAAACAAATTTTATAAGATACAATACGTATTTTTCAGTCTTCTTCTCGTTGCTCGTAAAAAAGCAGCCCTAAAAATATACAATAAAAAAGAAACAAGCGAAATACCATCTTATTCGACTGTCAAGGTCGAGCTACCGCCGCGCTCTCTGACGCAGGAATTCTGAAATATTTCCTTCGAAAGCTAAAAATCTTGGCGCGCCCTGGTGGCGTAAGTTTAAACTATTCTTTTTGCGAGGGATAATTTCTTTGTTTTCACCACAGCTCCTAGCCGGTTACTGAAAAATATACTGTATCTTCAAGGCGGGAATGTCAATTTTGCAGAACTGCGCCGGCGCAACACGCCCTGGTTAGCAAGAGTTGGCTGAGCGTCTCAGGTGTACTTAATCTGTTAACTGCATGATTATTTCGAAACACATGTGTTCAATTATAAATTATTGATTTACATCTGATTGTTCATATCACTTAAATATTATTTATTTTCTCGCAGCTGTGTACTCTTGTAATGTTTTATTATAAGTTCACATGTAATCTGTGTGTAACCTTTTTTTTTTTTTTTTGAAAGAAATTTACTCCAATGAATTTTGAATCTAGGTTCGGTAGGAACGTTTCAAAATTATTTCCAGTTTTATAATTTCTTATTAAAGGGTACCTGTCAGAACTAACTGTATTATTAAACATTTGACACCGACACAATGCATCAATTTACATATAATTTTACCATCAGCAAATTTGATTTCTTAACCAACATTTAATTTCATTTATATGTTGCAAAAATTTCTTCTTTTTTTAGTTTCAAAAAATATTTATCGCGAATAAATTTATCTGAGAAAGTTTACTTATTTTAAAGAAACATATTTATCGTGTGAAACAGTTCGTCATCTTTATTCCTACTTTCTTTTTTGTACGAGTTGAAATTTGTATGAATGTTGTTTAATATACATATTTAGTACTTATTTACAGAATAATGTGCCAGTAAAATATTCCGTAAATAATGTTTTTGCATTGTTTTATATTGAGTTATTATCTTGACAGAAGAGTTTGAGAAGTTATATTATGGAATTTGAGAAGTTTTTCTTTACCGAATGAGTAGATGACACAACATTAGAGATACAAATACTTCATTTACATAATATTTTGTAAGTATATTTTTTAATTATTCATTTTCGTCTCTCATTCGGAGATTGTACGCCAAACGTGATTATATACATGCCACACTTAAATAACAAAGAAAAGTTTGTTTGTTATTTTGTAAAAACGGTTTTTATATATTTGTAGAATAAATAAATTTCCTAGTAGAATAAATANGAATCTCCTAGTAGAATAAATAAATTTCGAATGAATAAATGTATATAATGACTGAGAGTGAGTTATATGCCGTATTACTATTTTTTCTACTGTATAAATCCTGATGTTTCGTTTCATTACCATGATTACGAAGAATATAGATTTTCTATTTAATGGATGTTGTCGAAATTTTGAGACAGTGCCATAAAAAAACGAGAATTATTTTCTAGTTCAGCGATCTGCCGCAGTATTGAATCTGCTGGAACGGTACGCCCTAAATTGCAATTTTGAAGTACCCATGAGACACCATAAATTATAACCGTTTCGAAAATTCCACTTGTTCAACTGATTTCAACACGATGCATCTTCGCTGGCCACGTCTGATACACGTCCGCCACAGGCGACGCAACTCCCTTTGGAATACAGAACGAACAAGCTTTTGAATCGATGCATTTGTGTGACAGGGAACCGAAGTTGACACTGCGTCTGTCAACTATACGCGACATGTTCTCCAACGATGATTTATCATTTGTAGAATACCTGACGTGCTTACTCGCCTAGCTGATTGAGATGAAACTCTGACGCCTAATATGCCTCCTGCTGTAGGCAACCCGCAGTTCCTCTGTGCATTGGGAGTAGTATATGTCCATCACTTCCTTAGAATAGATGAATTGTTTTTTGATCTCCCATTTCGCAGCCCTCTTCTCTCACGCTGGTGGTTATACATATTTAGAACTGGAATCATAATAATTCATTTTTGTAACTTTCCTCTAAGGAAATGCTTCTAGGACAACGTCTATCATAACGCAAGTTTCTTCACCGTTGTAAAAATTAATTGATATACTGGCCACAAATATATTAAGCAAATGCCAAATATTAATTTACGAATTAAAATAATTTCTGATTTTTATTAAATATGCGTAGGTACACTGAAAAAAATAAGAATATAATTACATAAACTAATGAGACGTAACGTCAAAGTCATAAATAAAAATACTTCATTTGATAACTTTCGGTCAGGTGAAAATGGTGAGGAGCTGGAAATCGAACCCGGTACCGCTGCTTTAATAGCAGGGGTGTTAACAACTACACCACTCGTTCGCTTTCCACAACTGTATACCATTTCCACCAAGACCTAAACTCCGGAAGACCTGAGACACATCCCCGTTCAGAAGATAAGTGAACCAGGCGGCACACTATGCTGTGTGCACTTTATTACCGGATTCACACGTAGATGTGTATAAGAGACAGATTNAAAATACTTCCTGTTCGATCCATTACGTCAAAGGGTACTTTTATGTTGAGATATCCATGTAAAATTCTAGGTTATTTAAAATGTTGTGATATTTAAATATTTATGACCGTTCTGAAAAACAATATTTTAAGAATCTTCAATTCAGTTATAGACGTGCTTATTATTTTCTTCGCGATATTCCAGGCATATAACTTATGACATTAATTGAAATTGCGTACATTTTTGTGTGTAGTATAAACACTTAAAATTAACTTGTTTTTAACTCATATATTTGATTTACAATTCTAAAATAATTTGTACCAAAAGTTCGTATCGAAAGCTTTATTTATTAAAAATACATCTAATGCAAACAGTTTTAGTAGAAAAAATCAATGTAAGGTTAGGATGGATAAGTATTAAGCAAACTATAAGAAAATGTATTTGAAACGTAGAAAAGTAAACACTGAAATCCAGAAATAGAAAAATTAAAACAATAAATATTTATCATTTAAAGTCTTCTTTCATAGGAATGCTTAACATGCCTCCGTTTTTATTTTGTAGACTTCCAGGTCGCAAGTGGGCCTTCTTCTGTGGAGCATTGTTGTCAGGTGCGTGGCCTGCTGCTCAGTTGTTATCTCCCGCTCGAAAAGAATTATTCGGTGCGGGGGCAGTGGCAGCCGCAGTGCAGGGTTTGGCTGAGGTGTTCCTACTGGGAGCTGCGTTTCCTTTGGTAGCCGAAGTAGTGGATCCTCACGGTTCTGGTGCAGTTGCAGGTGCAATTGCTGCACTTGTCTTTGCTCAGGAGCTCGGACATGCCGCCGGTTCATTGCTTGATGCTGGAGGTAAAATATTACACAAGTGATATTTATAATTAAATCGGATCTTGGATACGTAATATTTCTTTTGTGGTTGGAAGAAATTTTTGGTCTCTTTCCCTTCCGTCGTCTGACCCATGTGTACAAAGTAGGTTTGTGAACTACTAACAATACTAAACATACAATGTTAATAATTTTTATTGACAAAAATGCAGTTAATACTACATATGGACGTGGACAAAATACTAATTTTTTTTGGAAACAAGTAAGGGACCATCCCACCATATCTGATCAAAATACTCAAAGGTAGTGGTCTTAACATTTCTGTGTCCGTCATATGACGTTAGCATAGTGTAGGATTAGTATTGAGATGAATACGCCGTTTTAATTGGGACAAGTTGGATGAGGTTTTCCGACAAACAATTTTTTAATCTCTCCCGAAAAATTGAAATCCAAAATAATTTTGTTTTGGAAATGAAAATCTCACTTATCCAATATTCCCTCCTTCAAAATTCGGTTACATGGGAGATGCAAACGTTACAGTCATAATTGGAATGAAATGAATATGAACCAAAACACTATTATATAAATAACACTAAATAAAGCATTATTGGATTCTGAATTCTACCAGAGAATTATTAAGAGCCATTAACTACATGGATAGGCCGTGTTCAAATTGGGTGGATATATTCCAGGTCGCGGGACTAAATATCACGATGTGATTTTTTGTATTTTGTAGATGCATTAGGCAGTTGCTACCGAAATAATATGCCATAAAAGTTAGATATGAGTAAAATTACGAAACGCTTTGGTTCTACATCATGTAAAACTAATATTTTGAAGAATTTATCCCAAACTTTTATACGTTTTATATTCCTATGTACATTTTTAAATGCATTTTAGGGATAAGATTTTTGTAACAATGTAAACATTTTATTTATCCTTTAATTCGTTCATCACTTGTAAATGTTGATTGTCTGCAGTTCTAGTGAATACAGACGAACCCTGGATTCCACATGGCGCAATGAACTCTTGTTTGTTGAACCATTGCGCTCCGCCACCCATCGAACACTCGGGGAAGTTGTGGTCGCAAATGAACGTCATCTGGTTGCCTCTTCTGGCACTCCCGCTCCTTTCCGCTCTCGTCTCTGCGTCTGCCGTTCATCCGCCCACCAAGTGAGTCTCAATTATTTTATTTTATTTGTTTGTTTTCCCTGATATCATTTAATGCTGACAGTAAACCTAATCATCATATATAAATATGAAATAGTCCCATAAAGTTTTAGTTCCTTTTCTGAGTAACCGGGTGGAGTAAGTCACACAAGTGAGTAATTTTACTTAAGAGTATTAAAAAAATTGCTTGATGTACCCTATGTTTTTCATTTTTCTCCTTTTCCTTTCCGAGATAACATTTAAAAAGTACGTCAGAAAAGAAGCTACTAAATTCATTTAGTTGAAAAGGGTGTTACTCGACGTTTTGAACCCCAACAAAAGACAATCCTGTCTGAGTAGGAAACAATATTCGTTGAGAATTGTACGTGTTACTTAATACTTCATTTTGTATTATCACGTACTATTGCGATGTCTTGGTAATGCTTGGTATGAAACCATGCGAGACGTGTCTACAACTTGAAGGTACGGGGGAAAGTAGTAAGTCAATAAAAAAGTCTTGCTAAATATTGGTAAACGTCTATGTTAGTTACATTCAACTTATGAACAAATTTAGGTTTTGAAGAGAACAAGAGATCGTAGCATTTTTACTGCAACTGAAGAATATATATCGCTAAAGTTGCTCACCCTAATACTTAATATCATTTATGAGGAATTCTATTCGTAAAAAATTAGTTACCGGTTTCATCTCTAAACGTTAAACTTCATTATTTAATCTATAAAAACTCATCATTAGTATAAAATCGAAATAAAAAGTTAATTTCCACCTTTTTACCACTATTTTTCTTCGTGTTTTTGGTCATTAATAAAAATATTAAATATCTGATCACGCAATAAATGTTCGGTGTATCTTTCGTTGGTCACGTGGACTTAACATTTCGAATATATTTTGACGTCACTTTTTCGCCCGTGCAACTATCCATGACACTCTTTTCCCCAGTAACTTTGTAAAAAACTAGAGTTTAATTACTGTGTTCAATAACTAATAAAAACTCATATTTCAAAGCTACCAAACACATGTAAAACACATCATTCGTTGTTTTTTTTTAAATTTTCGTTTGAATTCTTTATTTTAGTATAGCGGCGTTATGGTGATAAAAACTGTATAAACCTTTTTCATTTTCCTCTGAAGTTACTAGAATCAGCTTAGGGATCGTTGGCGTTCCATTGCAAATTAATTGCCACAGAGGGATATTATCTGGTAAAAGCCTGAAAGCTTGAAACCGCGAACGAGTATTTACATGCACGTGAGGGAGTGGGTGATCCTACATCGCTTTGGAGTTCTATCTACTGCCGGCTTTTGCGTGAAGCAGCGACGAATGTTTTTACCGCAGCTGTAATCCTGAAATCATCAGCATCAACGGCGTGGATGGTGACTAGCACCCTAAGCGATGGAAGCGTTACAAAATGCGGACAGAAGCGACGCGTTTTGCGAACTGCTCCAGTGTAGAGCCCTTAATAAAAATTGAACCGCCAACCGTGTCCACAGTATAGCGCAAAATTTTTCACAACTGTCACATTTACTAAGCGCAAATTCTCCTTGTCCCTTTTGAGCCAGCTGTCACTCGATTCTCATCTTTCATTAGTGGAGTAGGATGAAAGTGACCGTTGCGTTCACTATGTTCACTGATGGTTGTTTAATCTCGTGAGAACTAGAACTAAATCAAACCACTATGAGTAATTGTGCGTATTATTTCCGGAAATATCAGAAATTCAGCATTATATTTTTCTTCTGTGGCAGTTCTCGTTTTATTAAGGACTCTACTGTCGTGTAGTGATCGTAGGACGATACTATTCCGACGAAAACGCATTTTCGCTTTTAACCGCGAACGAGAGGTGGTTTTCGTTTGACAGTTTATTGTGTTTGAGAAAAAGTATCCGTTGATAGGAAAAATTAAAAGTCATATCTGTGAACTAAAAATTAATTGAAAACAACTTCTAACTTTTGTGTGAAGATTTCTTAGTGTTGATTCGATGTTTGATACTTATATGAGTATCTGGGTGTATTTTTCCTGCGAAAAGATTAAAAAGAAAAAAGAAATCCAAAAACAGAAGATCACACGACATATGTCTGACGTTTAAATGTCAGTCGACACAGTTGAAAGTCACTAAAAAGCCACTGATTTGATGAAAAGTTGATTTTTGAATGAAAGAAAGTGAAAATATTAAAATGTATGTGAATTACTCATTGTTCTTTAATTTAAACCTTGCCTTCACCATAATGTAGTTTAACGGTGAATATTTTGTCATTTCAATACATTTGGACAAACATTCCAGTAATAATCATTGATTTATCTTTTATTCATATTTTATTGAGAATTACACCAATTCTTCATTTAATTTAAAAAAATTACGAATCTTGTAACCACCAAGAATATTGTTTTACTTTTTATCTTCTTTATTTCGATCTATTTCTAAAAAGTTAATTTGACCAAATGCGCTATTTTTTAAATAAAAAGAGCTCGAATTATATGAAAAATTGCAAAAAAAATAATTTAGTAATACGGAATGTTTTAACTTATGAGGTGCGCTGGAGAGATCAGAATTATTAAGTTAACTAGTAATATGGTTTATGTTCTCATATTTCTGACAGAAATTATGCTTAAATCGGTCAGGTTGAAGATTTGCTGCCTTCAATGCACTTTTACCATACAAGTATGTCAACTAGCCTACATTAATCAAAACAAAAGGGATGAAGCGTGGGTTTCTCGTAATTGATTTTACATTTTTAGATGAGAAATAATACTTTGATTTACAAGGTATTTCTTGTGTGAAATTCGTAAATGGAAATCCCTTTACCACGATTGCTACACTTTTTTGTACAAAACTTGAGAGTGACCTGCAGTTTTGTCAAGTCTAGACTCTGTAGTTGAAAAATTAAATTTGTCTAGTACTGTACCATCATAAGTACTGTTGAAAAATCTTTGCTCTCTTGAAGTATATTGTAGATAATTTCTAGCAATATAGTTCAATAACTTTTCAATATAATTTTATTTTACTACATATTTTTAATGTAGATACATTGACAATTGATAATTTTACAAGCTGCTATTTAACTTAGCGTGTTTCTTTGTTTAGTTGAAATTTTGAAAATTACTTTTGAACCCATTGTCAGAATTGACTGAAATTTATTATACATGTAAAAATCCGTTGACAATCCAGTATTATTTCTAATGTTTTGATATTGTATATATTGCTTAAGTATTTTAGTGTTTAAAATCTTTGACTAGTGTGACTGGTACGCACATGTGAGAACTGAAGAAGAATAGATTGTCTACAATATAAGGTCGTTTTATACTTTCAACATTATTAGTGGCAGACTTATATCAAACTAATATATATAATTTTTATTTTATTTCAGAGAAAAGAGAACTTTACGTGACTTAGTGCAAACCAAACGCCCTGGTTTCGTCACCCATCTGTTTGATTGTCGGTTGCTGCTTTTGGTTCCTTCCTCAGCACTCAGTGGTCTCCTTGATACATTCTTCATTGCTGATTTACCGAGGGTAATTCATTATTTATTTACATTTACAGAGTTTTTACTTTTGTTGTCCCGTTTTCATCCTAACAAACATAACAAGACTTTTTCCTCCTTATATTTGGTTACACTCTATTTATTTCTTTGCTGCATTTTAATTTGTTTATTTTTTATGTTTTCTTTCAAAACTTATTTAATCTTATATAATTTCTCCATGTAATTTTCAAATGTATGATAAGTTTAATTTTTTATCAAATTTGTGTTGTTCGTGGTATTGAAAACCACATCTTGTAATATCGTTTTCAGAAATTGCCCCCTACAGCTCGCAAACCCACAAAACATGTTCGTTTCAACACCCCTTCCGGAAAGACACAATGTCTCTACTCTTTTCCTTATTCTAAACACATTTTCATTGTATTTTCCATGATTTGTTAATAATTGAAGTACTGTGGGACTAAGTTTAAACCACTTCCTATTTCTATGAACCTCTTATCAATTGTAAGATCTAGAGGCATTATTCAAGGCTGTTGACACCTTTGTATTTGTTCCACCTGAGTTCAATAAGCAGAGTGAGAATTTTGTCCAATGTTATCTCTTTTATGGTATTTTTCAGTTCCTTTCAGACATATTTCACGCTGTCTCTGTAACGGTGAAAAAGGCTAACCCCATTCTGAGGTATTGGGAATTTAACTCGTAGGTATGAAGATATAGTAGTTGAAGAGTTACTTTGTTCATTGTTATGTTCGTTCGTCCTCCACACTAGTATTATAATTTTCCTTGAAAACGTTGTGAACTACCATTGTCATGTTGCCAAGAATTTCACGTATCTAGAGCACCGTGTCATGTGTTCACATTTTACCTAGTATTAAAGTGGGGAACATAACTTACCGAAAATTCATTTGTAAAATATATTGTTAAGTGTTAATACACAACCAGCGGTGAAAAACGGAACGAACATTATGCTTAGTACTCGGTATGCGAAATCCTTATTTAACTTTAGTCTCTAGGATTGAAAATATGTCAATGTCATTCAAGATTCTTAATACGTTTGTAATATGACACAACCTGACGTAATTCAGTTTATGTAATTAGAGTTTCCGTCTGTTATCGTTTCCACTGTCTTTGCTTACATTAATTTTTTAAGACGTTTTTCATAGCGAAGAATTATACACCAAACATTATACATGTAACAAAAACCAAACAGAGTATACTGCGATTTGGAGGTGGCCAATCTGAATCACATATTTTAATATTATTATTTTGTCGATTTTTTATCATATAGGAAATGTTAAGTGATAATTTAATAATACATTGTATTTATGAGCAAACAATATATTAGGCTAATGTTTTAGCAAATCGAAAATCAACCAATGATGTATTAGGGTCATTGTTCGGAATTGATGGGATGGTCCCTTGCTTGCTTCCGGAGAGTAAATTAGTTTATTGTTCTCCACATGGTCATACGCAGTTTGTACTGCTTTTTTGACAATAAATTTAATATTTATTATTTATTGGTGCTTATATTTATTGTTCTATCACCAATTTTTTTTTAATATTACGACAAAATTTTACGTATAAGACTTTTCATAAATTAACACGTACATTTATGCAAAATAATCATTTAAAACAATCCCATTGTTATTTAATGACGTACTCATTAAATCTTGATAATTCATTCATCAATTTCGGAATAAATTAATGACCGTTTCAAATGTTTTGTTTACTGATATTTATTCTGAGTCGTCGCAAGATTGAATGGCTAAATAGCACTTTTCTAAAACATTTAAAAATAAAAACAAAGTTATCTGCGACTAAAATTATCAATCTGTAATCTCAGAAATACTGATGTGGAGACTTAATAATTGAGACAGAAATCTCTCATGAAATTGAACGTTCTGTTTTCGAAACAAGGGTAAACTTCCGCTCTCCCTTTTTTCTCGTTTACGTTTAATATATCAATTTAATTTTTTTTTAGTAATGTAATATTCTATGAAAAATTCTATACCTGAAACTACTCTTTGCTTTGAGTTTGACGAAGATATCTATATTAATTTTGCTTTTCACTTGATTTACGCACAAACCTTTTAATATATTCCAATTCTTATTTATGTCAATTTTAAAATTATGAAATTCATTAATTATTAACACAGATAATGCTAACTAGCAAGACTGGCTAACTTAAGTGAATAACATTTTTTTCTGATGAAGCAAAATCTCAGCAGCAGAAGTTAGTCATATATATAATGCTTCTAACCTTTGACGAACTCTCATTTATCTTATCATTTGAAAGATATATTTTAAGAGCCTAAGATTTGAGGGGGCCAATTCCTGCTTTAAAATTATCGGGTGGACCGGAACATTTCAAATCAGTGTGAAGTCAGAGCGAAAGACTTCTATAGTTACTTGAGGAAGTATAATTGTAAGTAGGATTTTTTGGAGAAATTTAAATAATAATGAATTTACTGTCAAAAAATTCAGTTACAACAGCGTATGGTCACATGAAGGACAATAAACTAATTATCTCTGCGGAAACAGGTAAGGGACTATCGCATCAATTTAAGGGCCATTAGACATTATCGGAATCATATTTATCATTTCGGTCCCCAAATAGAAGATTGAAAAAGTTAGCTACATGTTATAATATCAACAGAATATCAACATTATTTGTATTTATTGAAATACAAAAATTTTATTTAACAAATAGGTTCCATTATCAAGTTTTTTTAATTATTCGGAAAAATATTTATGTTAAATATTTATAACTCTCAATTTCAAATTAATTATTACAATAGTATTGATGTTACTGACGCCCCTAGGCTAGAGCCCAGAGAATCTATAGTGTCCGCTTGAGTCCGAAGGGAAACTCAGACCAGGATGGGAGTAAATTTAAGTTGTGACCTTGCATAAGATTGATCAATTCTCTTCGTTCATTAGATTATTGATTTTTCAGAAACTTTCCATGTTTCCAGGAGATGTCAGCGTGTGCTTGGGGCGGAGCGCGATCTACTCTTGGCACTGCAGCTGCTGCCTTGGGTCACGCAGTAGTAGCCGCATTGTTGGCGCCTGTTGTCTCTCACAACGCTGGCCGTCTACCCGCTGCTGCCTTGTGCACATTGCTCCTGGCTGCCTCGGGGGTCATAGCTGCTTGCGATTGGACGGTGTCCGACCCCCAGCGTCTTCTTTTACCAGCGGCTCTCGCAGGAGCTGGAGCTGCCTTCGATGTGGCCTCCACAGGTGAGGTATTTTGTTAAGCGGTGAATTGGAATACAATGGGATCTAAGGGAGCGAGTTTTTATTTATTTATTTATTTCGAGATAAGTGACATGGTCACTTTAGTGGACGTTTTAGTATAAAAGAATACGATACATAGTCGTAAAATACAACTATCTTTAGTTTTTTTTTACCCTTGCTTTAAACTACTGGGGAGATTCTTGAGGTCTCTTTCTCCAGTAAAACTACATATTTTCCCTAGCCGATGTTTCGATATATTTAAAGTCTACGACTTGAAGGAATATAGAGGCTGATAAATTTGTACATTACATATAATATTACATAGACAATAGTTAATTGGATAATTAAAATTAGTATTTTCGTTTTCTTAAAAAAAAAAGATTGATAATCTATGGGTAGGCTAAGAAAATATGATTCACACTTCATGTACGGAATGCTAGCCATAATCATAGCTCAGATTAATTTTGTAAATTGTTTTCTTCCAATCTGAGATACTAAGAGAATATCAAATTCTTAGAATATTAACTTGTATTCTCTTATGTTCAGTCTCGCTTCTCCGTGTGGTTTTACTCGATGCGCAGACTAGTGCTCACTCTATCCCGTGCTCTCTCAACTAAGATCACATGGGTTTTTGTATGCCTATCAGTCAGTGTGATGGTGTTTGTGCTGTGTGCATTGTGGAACTCTTTATTCGTCGGTTAATGCATACAAAGTGTTTTAAACTTCAACCTGTGTTTCGAACCTCAAATTGTGTTTTAAATACCAATATCTCTGAAACAAGAAGAGAAGTTCAAAGAAACGAAGGAAGGCCGCGGCTAGGTAGATTATCAGGTTGGGATAAGGTAATGATATTTTTCTTTTGTAATTACCTCACAAATTAGAACTTCAGTTTCACTTGTATTGCACGTATTTTGTACTACAAAACGGACGCAGTTTCAATCGATGGTGTGTCTCAGGTTACGCTGTTAAATTGTTCAATGAGTTAGTTAATAAATCTTAATTGATTTAAATAAAAATTAAAGAATTAGTAACGTTTCCTGTAGTGGTGGAGATAAAACGGAGATGTTCATCAAACGTTCGGATAGAAAACAAAACGTTTTCCTTTATAACCTTCTGAGAAGTTTTGCTTCATTCTACTTTTAAAACTTCAATATATACAGAAAGCATTATTCCAAGGAAATTTATCACGAACTCCAAAGGGCATATGATCCCCAAAACTTTTTAAAATTGCGTACTTCTATCATTTACTCGAAGATAAGCTGTGAAGTTTCTTCTCGTAGCTGAAAGCCATCGAGTTACTCACTCCTTACGAAAACATTTCATAAAGTATGTGATGATGGCTTGGTGAACAATGGAAATTATATTTATCATTGTTTTTCAGATAACAAATATATCATAGACACAATCCTTTTGTGATTGGCGATAATAAAGTAGTAGAAACTATTAATCATAGTTTATCTTCAATTACATCATTTAGAAAATTAGTTATTGAAATATAAAGTTGTTGGTTAGAATGAAGATTTTCACAATTTTTATCTTGGAGTTCTCTGGAAACAACTGGCACAGATAAATTCATAAAATATTTTTCTTTCTTTTTAAATTCATGCTTCGTTGAATCATGAATCTTTCATAGAATTTATTTTCACAAAAGCTTTTACACAGAAAGAAATGAACCTTTTTAATTTTTCGTTTTGTAAATGGCATCGATTTTTCCAATTCAAAACACCTCTAAAGAGAGTCACTACAACAATATTTCTTATGTGGTAGAATAATAATTGGTAGTTGTGAAAACAACGAATAATTGACTATCTTCAGGTTATTTAAATACGTAAGTGGGGTACTGTGGGTAGAGTGGAAAGCTGATCACAGCCGGGAAGTGGGCGAGTGAGTACATTACGGAAATATTACTACTTGAAAGTCATGAGATCCAGGTGCTTTCGTACTAGTCCCATTTCGTTATCAGGTCTATCACCGGGTACAAAATGCCCGGAACGTTAAGCTGGCCACGTCTCCTGCCTGTGCTGAGGTCACGGAGAGCTTAGTATTTTACCTTAGCTGGCGTTACCTTGGGTTTGTGTATAATATTTTTAATTAATGTTAGTTTCCATATTTCTGAACTTTCGTGACATTAATGACTACTTCCTTTGAGGGATAATTACATGATGTCCCCACCTTTGCTATTTCATTCAATTAGAATGTTTTTCACGACGTAAAACATCGATACGGAAGTATTTATAATATTAAAACACATTGAAATAGTATTTGCCATATATTCTAGTAAAAATATTCGTTGTTGCTTCGGGTACTTTGAGGAAATTGTAAACCAAATTAATGAAACATGAATATTCAAAAATTGTTCCCAGAATTTGAAAAATTCTGTCAATTGAAAGTAATTTACTCATCGTTTTTTATTGGAAAGTCGCCATGCCTTCGACATGAAAGAGAAAATGAAATTATATTTACGTTTTCCGAGAGGGGGTATTATTCTAATAACAACTTCGTAATTGGAGAGTCAAGTGGAGCATACTATTTTACATGCGTTTCAAAATAACCCTTGTTATTGAAGTGTGGTAATGCTTCTCTTAGGGAGTCCTGCCATTCTGTCCTATGACTGTCCGCAGCTGCCGCAGCCTACGCTTTTCCAGAACGACGCACCGTGGCGTTCAGCGTCCTCCTCGGTGCTCGTGCTGGTGGAAGCTTACTGTTACTGGGAGTTTCCAACTTGCTCTGTCTAAATGTGAAGCTTCTGCTGCTGGCCGGCTGTCTGTTGGTGGCGCTAACGTCGACGTCGGCTTTAGAGCGACTATGGGGCGTAGGTCAACCACCTCCATTACCGGGTTTGGCTACCGATCTTCAAGCAGGGGAATTCCCGACTGGCAGACAGAGTCCGGATGACGGCATGGTGGAAGTACCGTTGGGAAAGAGTACCAACTATTAGGCGTTGAAGATGGTAATGATCACGTTATACGGGATGGCGTGATGTGCGATATAACCTTCCCTGGAATTATTTGCAGTTCTTCCACTATTTATAATGTTTTCTCATAAGCGAAAGGGGAAAAATATCTGACAATTTGTTAATGTATTTTCAGTGAATACGAAAAACGATTCTGAAAGAGTCACTTTCTGAAAGAATAATCAGAACTTTTGTATCTTTTGTGGGATTAAAATGAATCACCAAAGTACGAACTACGTTCAACAGAATTTTCAAGTAGTCTAAAAACTATCATATTTCTTCCCTACATGTGATATCAAATGAGTAAATTGTTATTTTTCCTTCACCAGGCAACTATTTGAAGAACATAAAACTTGTTGGCAAGACTACCAATGTTTAAGGGAATAAAATAAAAATATTATTTTTAGGTTAGGTGAAATAATGTATCGGATTATCTGAGAATGTAAATTCAGATCAGTTTCAAATTGTCAATGTTTTCAGAATGAAGATTATTCACTCTAGTGATTAGGTTAGGAAATATTATTTTATTTTATATTCCAGAAACAAGCATAATGTGTAGTATAATAAGATTGTTCTACTATTTATTCCAGTTCCAAAAAACATAGAAATCCATACCTTACTTCACATGAAAAATGTTGAGAGTACATATTCATTCCAAGTCATTGAAAGTTAATTTCTCTGTAAAATAAAAACCCGAAGAAATGAAATTAAAGACTGATGAATGAATCCTTGAGTGCCTTGAAAGTACGTATTAGGAATGCAATGTGTTTTGAAACAGTTTTTATAGAAGTGTGAAAGTTCCTTTTTCTCTTTTACCTAATGACCATAACGAATAGTTTTGTGATTTCGTACTGTTTGTTCGGCATCAGTTAACAAAATGTACTTTTCGTACTCTGTTTCAAATAATGTCATTATAAATAAATAAAAAATAAATTTATGGTGGTGTTTTTTTAGTAAATATTTCTCCTGAAAAGTGTCGGTATATAATAATTTTATCGCTATTTAACCTATCACTAGTACCAATCTATCACTAAATGAGTATTTATGAGAGTAGTCTACTTCAAAAATAATTATATTTTGTAGTGCAATTTTTATGCAATTGACAAATTTTCTCATTCTTCAGAAGGACACTTCATTCTATAATTTAAATTATTTATCTCTTTTATTTCTACCATAGATATCTTCAATACACATGACAAACAAAATTATAAAAAAACAAAATTATCCCAATAAAAATATTTTGAACATCAATTTGTCGTATACAAATTACTAATTATACAAAACAGCTTAATTGGTCGGTTCATA
Source organism: Laupala kohalensis (assembly GCA_002313205.1). Taxonomy (NCBI): domain Eukaryota; kingdom Metazoa; phylum Arthropoda; class Insecta; order Orthoptera; family Trigonidiidae; genus Laupala; species Laupala kohalensis. The sequence goes on from NNCF01125844.1 coordinate 30,432, forward strand.
CAGCGTCAATGTAAATATTTGTCATTTTTCCTCTAGACTACTCTTTTTACTGTTAAAACCGTTGTTTGTTTGTTTGTTTGTTGAATAGTCGTAGAGGGAATATTCTTTGGCGTGAGAACGTTAATGAGAAATTTCTCTATGCTATATTCAGGTCACGCTCTCTAAACCGTGGGAGCTATTATATTAACTTTTTTACCCCATCCCACGCACTTCGTCGCAAACAGCGAGGTTTTTGTTATGAATTCTCCTACAAATAATCGTCACGACAGAAGATTCTTGCAAAAACAAATGCCCTGCGTAAAACCGACCCTTGCGGAAAACCGTCGCCTATTAGATCTCTTTAACTACACAGAGAATTTGCTCGTCGGGATAAAATATTGCCGTGAGTGTTATTTGTATGCGAGCAGAAACAATTTCCTGTGTATTGTCGCCTGGTCTCACGGCTCAAGCCGTTGCTCTGTGAACTCAACTCTCTCTCTCTCTCTCTCTCTCTCTCTCTCTCTGGCGTTTTTAATCTTCATCTCCTTTTGCTGTCTCCTCGAAGTCTCTTTTTCCATCCTCTATCTTGCCAACCTAGAAACTAATTCATCCTTCTGCGTTATTCTCTTCAATGGCAAGTCAGGGGATGTACTCCAACATCTATGTCACAAACTTACCCACTTCTTCTTACTCCTTTTCTCGTCCCCTGACTTCCTTTCCATCTTCTTTGTACCATCCCTAGACATCGATGGAAGGAAAAGACAAGGGGTAGCTTCGCTTCGAAGCAACTTTGTTTTCCCAACCCCTTCTCTCGGCTTTTCTCCTGCACCCTGCATATAACCCCTCTCTCTCGTTCTCGTTTTGCTAACAACAAAGCTCAAACCACCTACACTCTTCCCATGGATTTTGCCCCCCTGCCTTCCCTTACCCTTTTCCCCGCTTGTGTTATTTTGGTGTTGTTGTTTTCTGCAAGGAAGTAGGACCGTCGGCGTTTCAGACTTTATCAAACGTAAATATTATCTTGTAAAAACTCATTTTCAGAGCCGCCACGGAATGAGAAGAATGCTAGGAGTTGACTGCAGAGGGTTCCCTAGTTGGAAAAGCGCGGTGGGTGAAAGAAGCTTGTGCTTGGTTCTTTTATTCGTGTTTGCAGATGGCACCGCTGATGTAGCTTGCGAAATGTTGCAATACAGGAGGAATAAATAACGGTGGCAAAAAAAAAATGGTTAAATGGTTTTTGTTCAGAATTTAAACGAATATTTTCTTACTGACTGTATGAGAGAATAAGGTAACTTATTCATGACAAAACATTCTAATGCAGTTTAGTGTTTCACATAAGTGTTAATTTGAAGATTTGAAGCGTGCAATAATCAACCTCAAAGACAGCAAATTATCCGGAATGAAAGCGAACCGTACACTCTTATTCATTACCAGGGTTTCTTTGATATTTCTACATTGAATGATGTACTGATTAAATAACGAAATATTAAAACCTACAGTTTCATCAACTATTATAAATCTTTATTATTGCAATCGAAGAACAATGCTAAGTACTTGTCGGCGTTGTTCTTGACAATGACATGAATGATCAATGTGGGAAGGGACGCTGTTACTGCTATTAACCCAACATTGGCAACACTATTTACTTCTTTCTTAATTTTGGTTTGTCCAAAACTGGAACTAACAATTAAGTGCAGAAGCAACTTAAGAATAAATAAAGTGTTAGTAATTTGGTAAATAAAAAAGATTTATTCGACTTTAAACAAAGCATGAGCTCCTTCACAAGTCACTCATTCGACGTACTATAACGAACTACGGAACGAGTCTAAGAAATGAGTTTAGCGTTTTAATGTTGATAGAAATAATCTATGCACGAAATGGGTTTACACTACACAACTCTTGTACCGACGTAACAGTTCACAATTATCACAATAAGGAAAAACAAGTAATATTACATGTTTATCATAATGACGTCTGTTAAAACTAGTAAACAAAACGACCCAATTCATTAAAAGAAACTGTATTTTTTTTAAATAACAAAAAGAACCACAGCGTTTTTGATCTCAATGTCGGGATCTATGAATACATCTATGTATACATCAGATGTTGTATACAAGTAACAATGTTACAAGTAAGAAGGAATTCAATCGTGTCAGCGGAACCGTACTGAGTTTACGTTTTGATGATGTCACCTACATCAGCCGATTCGTGGAACCGGCAGTAATTATTGTACTAACTGTGACTGACAGAAGGTTTGATCTCTAACCTTCGGCGGTAAGGAGGCCGCTTTAAGTTGACTTTTCCACCGGATATAGAAGTCTGACCGAGTGGCACGACACGTCATCTGGAATGAATGAAACAATGCTCGACTCCTCCCCCACCCCCAACCTCTCAGAAGACATGACAACGCTGCACTTTCGCCCCATTTGTTACATTGGTTTCGCTCCATTGGTTATTCTTCCGCCTCAAGAATTATACGTTACTTGATAATCTATACTTTCGGGAAACGTAACAAATCGATGTTGTAACAATTTTTTATGATTCTATTGCATTGCTATAAAACATTATTTCGCATAGATTATCGGAGTAAAGCTAGAAAAATAATAAAATGGTGACATACTCCATTATACATTAAATATTTTGTTAGTAAAACATGGCTGAAGTAATACAAATGTAACCTTCCTTCCCTAACGCTATGCTGACTTTTTGTAAAATCACATGTCAATGTAACTTCTAAGATGATAACATTTTGAGTCCGAAGTTTCTTTACCATTTTCATGATTTCAAGGGATTTTTTTTCGTAAATCTCCTTCCATATCATTTACCTTCCATGCTCTCGACATTCTCTCCCCTTTTTTCATCCTTTCTCCTGCCTGCAAACAGCCTGCAGCTTGTTCTGCAGAGAGGGGACCATGCTATGAGGTCGGACACTCCTGAAAGTTCGGTAACGTCAGTCCCAGCATTTTTCAACTGTAAGTACAACTAATTTGTACTTCAAAAGGAGCTATTTGTGTTTTATTCCTGTTTATATAAAAATATCATGGTCGCTTTGTTTTTTTTGTTTTTAATTTAGTTCATAGACTGTGCGTCCGCACTACTTTGAATCATTCAGTTGTCTAAGGTATTCACGTTTTGTGAGTGAATGGAGTGTGGTTTGTGTAAAGAAAAACATAAATCGCCCAAAATGTCTCTTGTTAATAAAATTCTCCTGGTTTTAAACTTTTAGTGATCTGGTTAAACGAACTTATAATTCGAAACGACTCTAGTTCTCTCGCGGAAGGATGCGATTTACAATACAGTGCATTAATTTTTATATTTTATCAGTTATACATCATATAATGTCGAGGTCGTCAAGACCACATGATTAAAATGATCTAGAAATATTCCAAATTCAAAGAAGATGTATATGAAATTTATATCTTCATATATGAATGTTTATGTTCATAAATGAATATATATGAACAGAAGTATATGAAATTTCGTTCTTGTTTGTATAGACAACATTTTTTCAAATCAATACTATGTATTCAAATTCACAAATGTTTTTATTTAGAAATTTTAACATTTATGGAAATATTATTACTTCATACCCTTGAAATGAAATAAAGAAGACCTAGCTCGATATGGCACTGGTGAGTTTTGGTGTCCAACTGATTCCTTGATCGATCGCATGTTTTAACAATCTATTGAAGTAGATAACATTTCGTTTAAGAAGATAACTTTACTCATTTACGTTATGATTAAACACACAGACATATGATTTCTATGTATACATCTTCAACAGTTACTTTTTCTTCATCAAATCGAGGAAATCATCCTTAGTTTTCTCTTCTTCCCCTATCTCTAAAAAGCATTATTTTTCTCGTAGGTGATGAACTAACTTAGGTATTCTTACGTATTCTATCTTCCAATATATAATAGCTCCATCCTGGCCCGGGTTTTTCTCCGTTTTTCCTTCGGATAGAGGCGGATTTCTTATACAGATTCTCTAGGCTTTGTCTAGGGGCGTGTTTATTGTAACAATAAATCGTGAATTTAGTGTTTTTTCAACTCTTATGATTTTTAAACACTATAGTTCGATAATAACATGTACATGTAAATTTACAAACATATTTGCTTTAAATTACAAACATATTGACATTATATATGTATTATAACTCGCAGCTAACTTTTTATCTTATCTAGGAACTTTTGCTGAAATTTTTGAATCCGCCTCTGCCTTAGGGCCCTTGATCGGAATTGATGGGATGGTCCCTTGCTTGCTTCCGGAGAGTAAATTAGTTTATTGTCCTCCACGTGGTCATACGCAGTTTGTACTGTTTTTTGACAATAAATTTATTATAATAACTTATCCATTTTATGATAACATGCAATATTGTTCTATACTTCATACTTATTCTAGTTTAACTATTAAAGGGTTATTTCTTAAATATTAAAATATTTCATAAAAGAATTCAGTTTTTCACGACTCTCACTAAAATCTCATTTTGAAAATCAAATTTTTTATTTAATACGCGATCTCAATCTTCTCTATTTGTATCTCCGGCAGTATATCTTAATTCGGGTGCAGTTCTAGCATTTGCTTTACGTGCAAGGAAGAAGCTGTCGAAATTTCTGTCTGAATATCGAATCATCATTCATCCACGTAGTAAGAAGTGGATATTCGCTCTCACCACTAATGGATGTCGATAATTCGAAGGTGAATACATAAGTTTCACCACTCTGCCAAAGCGATAAACAATTATGGCGAATTAGATAACAGAATTGCAACCCTCTCACTTTGAAGCACCATTTTAGTAAGTTTGATACACTCCAACTATAATGGAAAAACCGTGTAGCCCTTACCGTGTATCCCTTGGTGTGCTCAATCACAAAAGTCTTGAAGAATGCGCGCCCCTTCCATGGTGTATCGTGGTGTAATGAAAATGGAGCCATTAACCAGAGTTGCGTGGACCAAACCACTTCCTGCTGTAACATTTTGCGTTGTATTCTTTTTAATACATTGAATAACGTTAATTGACAAAACACACCATTAATTCCCGAAATTCTCGAGAGAAATTCCGCAAATTCTCAGCTATAGTGATATTCACGTAAATGTGGAGAGGGAAAATTGAACATGGCTGCCCGATGAAATAAAATAACATAGTGCCAACTTCAACGATGTAAACTTCAAACTCATAGAAAAACTACGATCTCGGGAATTGCTCAGCGTTTTTGTGATCAGTTTATGTTTTGTGAGGTTAGTATGTGGCAACATTCGTTTCAAAAGTTAAGGGTCATAAAATTGTATGCGCTATCACTGAGCGATGTGAGGAGACAAGTTGGTACAAATAAAACTGAAAATTTCTTCGGAATTACTGGAAACCTTATGCAAATTACATAGTGAATAGCGTGACTGCGTGATTGGTGCATCGTAAAAATTACCAATAGGCATGGTCGCACTTGAATAATTCATTGGTACCACTCAGTGGCGGATCTATGGATGACGGCTAAGGGGGCTGTAACCTTCCCCCACCCCCATTGGACCTGAATTCTTAAAAGCTAACATCGAAGTTGATAAATGGAATACTTTGTGAAAGCGTTACCAGATTAATAAAATTAATAATACCATTTATAAACAACTTTAATAAATAATTGTTATTAACAATACCAGATTGTTAATTATTTAGTTGGTGCATTTTTTAAGGTAATATTTATATTTTTTGTGGGGCTTTAGGGCTTGTCAACATCGAGGTCATTAGAACCCTTAATATTTATAAAATTTGTGTCGTAAAACTATAATTATTAAACAAAAATGCTCTCCGATTAGCCCCCGCCACCTTGATTAGGGTCTATATCCGCCACCGGTGCCATTGAAACTCCACTTTCATCCAATCAAGTTTGTGTTTGTCATGGTGGTAACCACTATCACACGAATCCTACAATAGTTCAGAGTAAAATCTCGATTTTCATGATAATAATTGAACCTTGTGGTAGACGTCGCTACGACGTCCATGGATCCACTTGTCTGAGGCGTCTCCGCACAGTCCTCCACTTTTATCAAACTCCGAAGCAGACTCTCTTCTCTTCGGGGCAACGTCGAGAATGAGAAAAAGACGGTGCGATAACGACCCTGGGGGACGCGAGACCTTTTCTCGAAACTGCGATAGAAGTGAAGTGGGATGCGAGTTTCGTGGACGTTTGTGGAATCGTAAGTGCCGATCACGGAGTCATCCAAGTGATATCGAGAATTTTCTCCATTCAAGGTAACGAAGGAAGGTTTGGATTCTTCTATTACGATACTATTTACAAGCTCATTTTAACGGGTACATTTCAAAACTTATTATTAGATGTTCGAAAACGACGACAAAGTTATGGTTAACCTTATTTCATGTTTTTAAAACTATATATTTTACTTCCCTGAGTCAGTATTGGAGACAATTCAAAGAAATGGTTTTTGTTTGTCACTGCTGGTTGCCTTATTTAACACGCGTTTGTATATAAGTGTGTGTGTTTTTGTGTGTGTGTTGTGTGTGTGACGAAATTGGTGTCATACCCAAACACAACAAAAATATACATACATTTTAATGTTCCTACTAAAATATTTTATGAGAAATGGGGTATTTAGTTAAAATATACGATTTAATGACAGTTTTAAATGTCACATTACTTGTACATCGCTTTAACTGCAAATATTTTTGAGTTATTTGTAAGATAATTTTAACATAAAAGAAGCCTGTTCGTATTCGGAAATATTTACAAGTATTTTATGAATGCAGATGAGAATATCAATTACCACAAAAACATATCATAGAATTATAATCACAGAGTCACAACAGAAACAAAAGTAGGAGCGGAGAATCACGTCAAGAAACAAAAGAGTGGTTAAATTTACTCACATCCAATTACGAGGTCCTCCACTGAGATATGTGGAAAGGGATGCATTTTGGATTCGCATGAGCAGTCTGGGAGGGAATCTGCGACCCTTCGCAGTTGCCTCCAGTGAGAAGGGCGCACGCGTGCCCTTGATTAACGGCGGCGACTTCAAACGGAGAGCAAACCCTTCGCTGTTTCGTCCTTAACGAGCTGGCTACGGGTTCCCCGTCCTTTAGAGGGGTGGAAGGTTTGTGGGGGAGGATCCGATGGATGATGGCAAAGGAAAGATATTGTGAAAAAGATGCACGAGGGAATTTATCTGTTCATTTTAGATATCCTCATATCTGTAACATTTAGCTGTTGTGGACATATCGTTCGTAAATGGTCTCTATTCGTGTGTCAGTTCCGCAGCTAGAGAACATTGGTGTCGAACTATTACATGTAAATAAATACCGATCAAAGAAGACAGTGGGTAGAAGCTGTGGCACTTTCGTGTTTGTTCTTAGCTAATGACATCACGGCAGTTATGTCAGTCTCAATTACTGCATAGGAGATATGAGGTAAATAATTTTGACTTCTACAGATACTCGGACAACCTATGAAATGTTGTGAATCTAAAGTATTAATCGTGATAAATTTTCTGATTGGAGGGTGTCTATTAATGGATGGCGATTTGATACACTTTTGATATTCTTGAAATGTATGAGCAAATAATGCACAGGTTCAGCTAATTCCAATTAAAATTCATTTGAGATTCCTACTAGTAATATCTTCGCTCCCTACGGAGGGAGAGAGACATGGATATATTATTCGCTGGGAAGAACTTATAACAGGTTTTCACCTAGGGATTTCTCACACTAAACAAATTTAGGTAAGAATACCTGAATCATTCACTCCTAATTCCTCCAATGCTTAGTTTTATTATTTACAGTTTTTAAATTATTGGAGAATTAAAGTTTTTCTAAGAAGAATATTTTGTGAAAATTTCACTGACATAAATCACTGTGCGTAAATCGTATCACTAATTCAATAAGTATACTTGGGATTCTGTCTGACGTCGTGTTCGTATTTCTGCGAGCACTCCGGACTACGTTCTCTCTTGTCTACGTTCATATGCATTAATTTTCTGTTCGAATGCTGATCCGAACCATCTCAGGCGCGTCTCTGCTACCCCAGACGCTCTTACACCCCATTTCACTCAAGAGACAACGGCAATGTTGATGATTGTAATGCTTTACTTGCAACACATGTTTGTTTCCCGTTGCTTTCCTCGAGTGCAACAAACACTCACTCGTTATGAATAATACGATAACGTATTTTAACAACATGATAAAGCAGTTTTTCCCCGACAGTTCTGACGGTGAAAAACTTTCCTTTCAAGGAATAAATTGAGTACTCATATTCCCGCAGGGGAAATTTGTGGCCCAATATTTAATTAAAAAAGTTGTTTATTAATTGAAATAATTAGTGTATTTACCTGAAATCGAACGAAGATAAATAATGATAAATAATGATTCCCGTATGATATTTGTGAGTTTTTATTCGATTCCTGTACATTTCAAACTCGTGAGCGAATGTTAATGATCTAAAAACCAAAGTAACATTTTTATTGAGGAAATACGATAAGTCTCATGTTGTCCCAGAATTTTAAAATAACAAATTAAAGTTTTCTCTCTTCCACTATTTATCGTAGCTAATAATTACTCCATTTAAAAAATATTAGAATATTAGAAATCTAGAATATGCTTATATGTATGGTATATTCAGTATTAAAAATCTAAGACACTCGCATTTTTACCGGAAGTAGCTTGAAGGAGAAAGCACATTTTGCATTTGTGCAGATTTCACATCATATTTTCAAGAATCTCATTGTCCCCCACATAATCATCCGGAGTTGTTTATACTTTATTATTATTATTATTATTATTATTATTAACCACGTGAATTTGATAACAAACTTTGTTCTGTATTCTGCATACCTTGTGCATGCGCTTGAAAATAGCCCTTTTGATAAGACTTTATGAGGAGCTGCATAAAGAGCTAGACTCTTGATGTATTTCGTCTATAACTTGGAATGTTGTATATGAGATGACGGTAGACTACTTCATCTCCCTGAGTGGTGAACATCCTTGTATCCGTGCACTTGCACATCTTTGAAAAAATGAGTGTGTTAATCATGAATGAGTTTTATTTGCCTGAGTATAGGTGTATCCTCAAATAATTTAATAATTTTAATTTATTGGTGCCTGTAAATAACGTAATATACGTATCAGCAATTACATTATATTTTGTTTTAAAATTACATATGAATCCTTCGAATGACCTTTAAGGCCTTTGAAGGGTAATAGTATGATTTTGAAAATAATAATTTGGAAATATTTCAGAAACATTATTTTAACATATTTTACGAATCGTAGTGGTTTAATTTGTAGTTATTACTGATAAACGCTTATTAAATAATCAATGAGATTTTTTATTACAGAATAGGGAAAATGAAATATTAAGGGGTACCTGACAATAATTATAAATTAAATAATTGAATTAAATTTATATTTACAAACTTGTATTAGATCGAAAATACAATTTACTTTTGGTGAGTACCAATATTACTTTTGGGGGTATGCAATATTTAAAATTCAGGAATTTTACTTACCTTTTAATGTTGTCCGCGTATATTTGAGCTTCTTCTCTCTAGTTGTGCAATGGACTTCACAAACTGCAGAGATGTGAGGTAGATCTCAAGACGCAAGAAGGGGGGGGGAGAGAGAAGGGCTCTCATCTTGGGATGTTCCTCAAGGGACTTGAGGGGAAGGGAAGGCTTAGGGTTATCCGTCGTCCACGCGATCTAATTACGGAACATATATCCTAGGGAGAGCGCGCACGACTGTCGCAGCGGCTAGTACGGGGTGTTGGGGTTGAATTCTTGAAGTGACGTCGTGAAAACGTTGAGTTAGTACTTAGAGTACGTGATTTTCGTTCCTTGGGGATTACTCTAATTATATTCAGGATGTAAATTTATGGCGAATGAAAGAGTTTCAGAAATGGTGGGTCGATCTTGAAGTCATAACTTTGGAGTACTTCACTTGCTGAGCACGGAGACGAAACTGCAAGGAAATATTTGTAAAAATTTCAACTTAAGAAACCCATTATATATTGTCAGTATATTCAGAAAGCGTGTCCACCTCTTTCTCCGCGACTTGCAAAAATCTTCTAGCATGTACATCACTGATTTTCCAGCTATTAATGTGATTAAATTTAATTGCATGAAGTTTATCGTAACGAACAAAAAAAGACAAACAAGCGTTTATGTTCGTATAGACAATATTGTATATAAATAATAAAATACTACTTTCAGTTATGTTTTATGTTGCAAAGTTAATGTAGGAAGTCTTTAGATTGTTAGAACTTGAACTCATATCAAAAATGGGAATATATGTGAATAATTAAGAGTGTGATCTTCTTGATATTATTACGAAAAAGCCAATATATGAAATAATATAAAATCAGCACGATTTATTAAAGTTCTATTCAAATTTTTCTATGAAATTTCAGTGTAAAAAAACATTTGTATAAAATATCGAACTTTGGATACTTCAAAATACCCTAAGTTGCAATCTTACCCATAACACAACAACCTCTTCTCCATGTTTATACGCATGCAAATGAGGCGTTTATCCGTCGAGCGTACGGTATGATATTAAGAACAGCCTCTAAAATCTTCTATAGCATTCTTACCCTCTTTTATTAAAGAATTCCGCGATGTAATAACCGAAGGGCTTTATCTCCTTATCGTGAAGGTATATGACACCCAAGCGCTCAGTTTCAGACACGCAAAAATACCTATGCCCTTAAGAGCGTCCTCCACGGGACTTGCAGCCCGAGATTCTGCGAAGCGGTTCGCGCGGGCGCCGGTAGAGGGGCGCCACTATCGGTAGCAGCGCGCAGCTGTTTCTTGCTCGCGGCGCGGCGTAGGGGAATCCTGCAGCTATCGGATAGTCTCGCGAGAGAGGTGCTCTTCATTTTTGTGGCCCGCTGGCGATAGAGCGTGTTACAGTCAACAAGATTCGTCGTTTAGCGAGGCGTGATAAAGCGTACTTCCGTAGGGGAAATGTGAATCTGCGCGAACACAGATGAGGAGGAATATGTGATGCGATGGCAGAAGATGCTACATGTTTACCGCGTAAGTTGCTCTGGGCGTTCTTAGATAACAAGTTCCAAGTGTGAGATTTTGTTCCTTGAATATATTGAGTTAAATCGTTTAGCTACTCTTCTTCAGATTTTTAATAAACTGGTTGTTTTATTTTTCTCTAAATATTGAATGTTATTTTGCACCACTAGTGACCAGAAGTAAAGTGCCTTGTCTAACAATTTGCAATATTGGAAGTTGAAATCGATAAATCTATTTTGATTTAAGAATACTAAAATTCCAATTCTTCTTCTTTTTATATTGGTAATATTAAATAAATTCCACTGGTATCAAATAATAGTTCTATTTGTAACGAAAGCAGAGAAATGAAATACAATAAATTAGTTTCGAAATCTTTTTTATTGGATACTTTGGTGAAGCACTAATGGCGCTTATTGTAAGAAGTAAAGCACTAAAATCTATAGGAAATATGAAATTCATTACAAGGTTGTTTTTTAATACCAAATATACAAAAAAAAATGGGAACTGGTTTTGTCAATCATTTCAAGTAATCGTCTTAAAATCCTCTTACAGGATTATATTTCACAAAAGGATCAGAGACAAAATTCCTACTTCAAAGTCAAGTTTAACTTCCGCTTTGAATTCCTCATTTCCTTGATTGAAACCATTGTCTAATCTTAGGTGAATGAGTCATTTCCGTGAATGGAGCGTTATTTTCCGTGAGTGATTTGGAGTACTATTTTGACCCATTTTCTGATATCAAAGTATCCTTTTAAGTTAAAAGTGTAGAATAATCAACATTACACTTCAGTAAGCATAGATACATTAATTCTTTGGTACTAATTGAAAAGTATGGTTCCGGGGAAAATTTTTCATCTTGATTAACGGGAAAGTTATTCGAATCTAGGTTGATGCATATCCGAAAGAATTATCTGGGTTTTAGATGAGTTCGCATAAATTGAATCCATTTTTCATTTCCACCAATTTCCAGAGAAATTTACATTGTTTCTTTGTGACAACCGGATGAAACATTTTGAATATAGCAGCCTCCGGTACGACATTGACAATTCCACCAGTTACCTTTGCTAAACTACACTTGGCTAAATATGAGTAGTAATCAAAATCAGTGTCATCTATGTAGCTAATCTGACTGCCATGGCTTCTAGTCATATGTAAAGAAGTTAGGATTAATTTTCTTGAATACTATTTAGTGGCACAGTACCGGGCACTCTGTCTTATATTCTTGACTTTTTTTGATACATCATTGTGCGTACTAAATTGATACTTGCTCTCTATATCATGAACTCCGCTCGACCCTTCGACATCTTTGCTTCTATTAAACAACGCGCGTCAGATGTTCGACCACTTGCAGATTTAAAGACCTAGGTGTGTTCTTGAAAACCTTCAATATTGTAAAATCGCTCTCAAATTCCATCATATGGGTGTCATCTAATCACGTTTTCACACAGAAAGAAGCCATTGAAAATTGCCTCTTAAGAGATTGGTTTTTCTCGCATCCGAATAATAATTACTAACAAGTCGAAAAAGATATATCGCCATCTTCCATTAATAAATATACTGTGTAATTAATAAATTCTTTCGATCTATTTTGAAGTAGAAACGAAAAGTAACATTTAAAATATTTTTATTTTTGAATATTACGATGAATCCGTACTCACTGGAACTCATCTCAAGTATTAAACAGTAATTTTGTCTACCATTTCAAAGTTAACGAAACTATTTTTACTTTTTATAATTTATAGTCTATTCTGGGGCAACCTTTGAAACATGTTCTCAACCAGATAAATGGCCAAGTACATATATTCAACTCGTAACACTTTCCCTAAGTTAACAAAAAATACCACAGAATGTTATATACAGTATTGGCAATGCACATTGTTTAAATATAAACGCAATTTTTTTCAAATATACGAATGTATATTTTAGAAGATATGCTGTGTTCATGTACCTAAATTGAAATAAGTAAAACTGACATTGTTTGTAAAACTTAATCACCTTAGTAACAACCCTCAATCCATCGAGAACATCTTTCCTAAAATATGCAAAATTGTATTATAACCTTTAAAACTTGTTGTGGAAACTAGCTTGTAAACTGGATTGTCATCTAAATATGTTAATAGCTAATAGGTTAACAACTAATGGCCTCATTTGTTGGACCAAGTGTAAAAAACAACTTAAATATAATATGTTATTGTATATCCTGGATATAATATGACAAATATATTACTATTATTCCATGCCTAAATGTATTGAAGTATTAGGAAGATCACACTTCTTCCATGCTTCTGTGTATAGTAATTTCATTGACGCTCGCTCTTTCTCATTCGCAAATAGAAGCGCTCCCTCGCAAATTTTCCCCTCCAGAATCCTTCTTACGCTGCTCTCTTGTCTGTCTGTCCACTATCTGTGAAGGCGTGCACTAATGAATGCAGGACGACGTGGCAACTAACAAGTCGTTGAGCAGAGGTTAAGAGATTAAGCACAAGGCGCGCGAGAAAATTACCTTGCTTAATTACTCTGCCTTGAGAGCTGGTCGGACCGAAGGCTTCACTTCACCATGGGTCTCCCCTCATTCCCCCTCGAGTGGGGAACCGCTACTCCCCTGCAGTTGTATGCACGAGAGGGTGACTTCGACACACGTGGTCCGTGTTTGGCGTTTGTCGTCTTGATCCCTTGATTGGTCGATCTTCTGCAGAGTTGCATCGTCTCTGCACTTTGTGCACTAATTTTCATTTGTAAATTATTAACTCGTGTAGTTAAAAGATAAATAACAAATTATTATTTGTGAAATAAACAAAACGAAAATGAGCTGAGTACGTTACATGTCACCGATCGATGCATTTGTTGTTGATTGTCTGAAGTAGACGAGAACTTTTTTATGTATATATTTTTTTTCATTAAAAAAAACCTTAAAATAAATTAGGTAGAAGTGGTGATGTCTTGTATAATTAATCTTGGTTCACAGTGCTCTTATTTTAGACAACACTTTACACCGGACGCACAAAACACTTGATAGTTCATTAATCTACATAACGTTTCGGGGAGATGTTTTCCCCATCTTCACATGTTATAAGCTTCTTTTTGATGATTAGTCACAAGTCCTTTGTTTGAGTTCCATTGTATACATTATATTGCTAAAAAGACATGTTTGAACATTTAGTTAGTTAAAACGCGGAACAACACTTCATCATAACATGTTATTTCATTTTAAAATCTTTCATTATTAAATTTTTAATTTGTTACAAGTACAAACCTGCACGTTCATATGATGCATGTGATAATTGCGTTAAAATTATTTAACTTGTTCAAATTACATGGTATGATTGGTTCCTGTACATTTTCGAGTCATTCTGTCATCGTCTATTTTCTGTTGTTGGCCTCTAGTTCCTACAGAGTGAACTGAGGCTTATCTGTAATTTGTGGTACCAGCTAACTTCCTGGTATGACGTATGCCGTGGTGGGGGAAACAAGGGTCGATATTTACATTTATGTCTTTCTATGTTTCTTTATTGTCTGTAAGTTATAATCTCCGTAACAATGACTACCCTAGGATATTCATAGATAAAACAATAAAACAATTTTTTCAAAGGTTCAAGCACACAAATTCTGTTTCAAAAAACAAAATTAACATCAATAACATGATTGCAATACCCTTCGTGCCAGGACTAACTAGGAAAATAAGAAAAACCTGCAGTGAATGTAACTTACAGACAATCCATACAATAAATAATAAACACCCCTTTGCCAAAGCACACATGGACAATACAGAGAAAAATGAAAGGACAAATATAATATATAAGATACCATGTGCTATTTGTGACCTTAACTACATTGGACAATCAAAAAGGAAACTAGTGACCAGGATACGGGAACACAAAAATAATACACAGAATAACAAAGAGGGTGGGATCAACAATCATATTAAATGTTTTTATGATACAACAGGCCATACGATGGACTTTAAGAACACAACCATTGAGCATTAAGCATGATAAAGAATCATAGAAAGAAAGAAATGTAACTATCGACCCTTGTTTCCCCCACCACGGCATACGTCATACCAGGAAGTTAGCTGGTACCATAAATTACAGATAAGCGTCAGTTCACTCTGTAGGAACTAGAGGCCAACTACAGAAAATAGACGATGACAGAATGACTCAAAAATGTACAGGAACCAATCATACCATGTAATTTGAACAAGTTAAATAATTTTAACGCAATTATCACATGCATCATATGAACGTGCAGGTTTGTACTTGTAACAAATTAAAAATTTAATAATGAAAGATTTTAAAATGAAATAACATGTTATGATGAAGTGTTGTTCCGCGTTTTAACTAACTAAATGTTCAAACATGTCTTTTTAGCAATATAATGTATACAATGGAACTCAAACAAAGGACTTGTGACTAATCATCAAAAAGAAGCCTATAACATGTGAAGATAGGGAAAACATCTCCCCGAAACGTTATGTAGATTAATGAACTATCAAGTGTTTTGTGCGTCCGATGTAAAGTGTTGTCTGAAATAAGAGCACTGTTGTGAACCAAGATTAATAAACCTTAAAATACCTAGTTCTTCCATACTCCTCAAGATTTACATAAATTATACACGATCTATTCATAATACTTTTGACATCGATCTCATTATCTAAAAACGTTCCTCAATATATTTCATTCTAAAAAATCAGTAACGGTTTAGCCCTGTTAATGCTTAATATTTCTAGAAACATAATCTTACAGCCGACCTACGTGTTTCATCACTTACGAACCTTCGGCAATTTTTTAACATAACGTATTTCGTTACTGGGTTTTGACAAACCTCTTACTGTGGAAAGCATTAACATAATATTTATGAAACGTTTTCAAATTTTATCTGTTACATCAGCGTTTGCTATCTCATCAATTTCTCATACCCTTTAGTTCCTATCCTTTTTTAAAACTTCAAAAACTTCAGTTCGGTATGATCTTGTCAGTAGTCACGAAATTACATTATAACATGATATTTAATAATACGCACTCATGAATTCAAATGTTTTGTAGAACTCTCCATATGTATCGAAATATGCACGCATCATTTGTACAGTAAAATATATGGCAATCCATCCACAGAGCCACCTAGAACCTGTTCGTCAACCTCTTACCCTCACTATTATTATTTCAAAACGCAGCAAATCTAGTTTAAATCTTCATATTCCATTCGTCCTTGGAATCACATTGCTTTGCAACTATTCCTATAAACATATTACTATCTTGGGACTAAATTAAGTTAATACGGAAGGTTTTTATTCGCAGTTAACTGTATAAGTGTGACGAAAGTCTTCAACTAAGTATATAATTCCAAATTATTCGTTAATCCATAGCAATAGTAAATACGAAATATCTTCGTCGTGGAAAACTTTCCTTATATGCACAAACTAAACCTTCCTTATACTATTATATTATTATTATTATTCGTCCTCTTCCAAAATCATCTCATCATGTGTCCCACAGGGCTCAGTTATTAATCCAAAATCTTTCACTTTGAATGAAGTGAGATCCCAAGAATCTCTAACACCTTACTCGCACTTTTCACGGTGAAAGTTTGTTCCTAATGAGCAACATTCCGACCTGGATAATCAATTTTCACTAGAAAGTGCGTCCAGAAATTTACGCCATAGAAGCAAAAGTGCTGCAACAGGGGGAAATAAGGTTATTGTACGAAATAAAAAACCCTCCACAATGATATTAATGTTAATATTTTTTGTGTGTTTTCTGTTCTGAGAGACCTGGTCAATTCTGAATAAACAAACTCACTTAATTAGTACATTGTACATAACACCTTACTGTTTGTCCTTACAACTTTTGAAAAACATACTAGGATTCGTCACACGGTAACAGGAAGATGAAGGAATATAGTGACGCTACATCAAAATCCAGTCAAATAGAGTTACTTCACTACTCAATCCACTTCTTAAACAGAGATTTCCTTTAATAATTCAAAATTCGATTCATAACTATTTATTGCGCAACTTTTTTTAATTACAAGATTCAAATGTGAAAATTTGAGAAATGTAAGCTTTTGTCAACACAATAAGATGTTCGCACAAGTGAGAAAAAAAGTATTTTGACAGCAACAAAATAACGATTTTTTCTTCTCAATTCCTATTGTTAATAGCGTATAATTTTTTTCGTATTGCTAGTAGCATATAAGCGTTTCATAGAATTTTCATTATTCACAGTTTTATTTCAATCCAGGTTCTAGTAAATTTTTATACGATACTTTTCTTTTTCTGAAAGATTTTTTAACGTAAGGAAACGCATTTCACACTTTTATTTCTTCCATTCTTCTCACTCTTTTTGCTATTCGTTCCGTTGCTTTATCACCCACACAGCTTTCTCTTGAAGGGTAATTGTTATTGCAGAGCAGCGTTACGAGATTGGATCGAGAGGGAGCATTCCACCCCCTCCCATCCCTATTCAATCCTCACCCACCACGGAGGCGTCTACGCGCGCGAAGCTTTAAGTGGACCCACACCACGTTCTTCACTAATTTAGGGGAGACTCCGTCAAAAGACGCTAATTGTCGACAGAGGAATGGGGAAGATGTTTCGAGGAGATAGGGAAGAGAGGGAAAAGGGGGTTCAAAGAAGGACGGGAGAATCCTCAAAATAGACTTGGAGGGATATGAGGTAACGAGGATGTACGAAATGTTTTGTATTGTAAGGTGAGACCACTCGGCAAAATGATTATGCGAAAGTAAGTGACCTCACTTATAAAAATGATTTATTTTGACCCATAAAATAATGTACGAAGATTTTTCAATTTCTTTTTTGGAATTTTGTGTGTGTATATTACTACACATTGATTGAATATTAATTATATGTAATTTATATTTTGTTTTATTTTTTATGTAATTTTTTAAAATTTGTTTTTATTGTAGTATTTGTAAATGGGAAATGTAGCGTGCTATTGAAGCTTATCTACGTGGAGCGATAGGAGATTAAAGTTAGGAGATAGTGGTAAGATGTTGTTAGTAGGTGGGTCGCTTTAGCTGAGTTTACCAACAACTTGTCCCACGTGGATTGGTTAGTAGAAGTAGTTAGTAATAGAGTTATTGAAACTAGGAGCAGTAGGAGATGGATAGAAGGAGGGGGGTTCGCTTTTCAGTAGTCACAGCTATATGAAATGGGACATTAAAGTGAAAAGCTACAAATTTTTTCTGGTTCCACCGGGAGTTGATCTCGGGATGACTGTATGCCGATCACCTGAGCCATCAGAGGGGCTTACATGTAAAACATATCCCGTAAGAAATTATCAACAAATACTTGACAATTATATTACATCGGTTACCATAGCTTAACCATCATTTATGAAACATTTACAATTTCAAACATTGTTTGGTTTTTATCCAAGCATCAAAACAGTTAGAAATAATCACAGAATATGTGATAATAACAAAAACATTCTTCACAAGAATACCGATCAAGAAAATATTTCTACGCGATATTACAGCGATAAAATCTACTTGACTATTTTCCATGTTGCATGGATATTATTGAAGCATGAGAATTGAGATAAAAGATAGACTATACACAAAAATAATATGTTATCAGTTTTCGCTGATTTATCATTTTATACAATTACTTTTGTATATATTATCATGAAATATATGATATTGTTTTTCTTGTGTATCACAAGTGACGTGAGTCCAATGCCTGAAGATGATCCACACAAAGGATTGAAACGGTGTGTTATTTTAGTTATTTGTGTTCTTAGTGTAAATATGTCTGTTCATAAAAAATTGGGTCGTGTGATTTGATATTTATTTTTTTATTTGTTGAGAATGCACTTGACAGAAATTTATGTGTTTTATGTTTATCTATATGCAACTAGAACTTTTAGCCGGATACGGTGTTTTGTAAGAAATGGGTAAGAAATATGAGCAAAGATTGCGGTTATAAGTGAAGGCATTGTTAAGATAGAAAGTAAATGCTTTATTAATATACGAAGAAATGATTGAGTACACCACTTAATCACTTTTCAATGAAATTTGGTATTTGTTGTAATCTGAATATTATATTTTGACTCTACAAGTAAATCAAGTGAAAAAGATCAGTAAAGATGTGTGTTCAGTTAGAGATGGCTTTGTAATGTACATTGATGAACACTAGTGGTGTGGCAAGGGAAAAGGGCCAAGACATCAACAGGAGATCTGTGGGGGTTGCAGAGGGCGGTTAGGGTGTTTCTAAGGGCGCCAGTGGGCGTGATGATACTGCTTCTACGTGGAAAGCAATGCGTGGGTCAGGGACATCTGGCACAGCTCGAGGCCTCGAGGGGAGGCGTAAGTAACGATGCGGATGGGGTCGGCGCTTTGGAGTAAAATGTGACAATGGAAATGTACAACAGGAAACTTCTTCTATGTAGTGGTGCCTTGTCTGGTATTCCGGTGTAGAGGTGCCTGGTCTGGTATTCCGGTATAGAGGTGCCTTGTCGTTGCGTTTTTCAATTTTGTGGTACGTACACCACAGTATTACTATTTTTTGTGTGTAAAAACTGGTAGGAGGGATCGGAGATACTTGAGCAGTCTTCTGCATAAGAACATAATATCTTTCAAGCTTTTAATATGACTCAAGTGAAAAATCATTTATGGTGTAGTTAGTTTAAGTTATGGAACCGTAATATGGAACATAGATTAAGTAACATTTTCGTCGCTAAACAATTATGAAAGACGAAGAAATAGTGGATATTACGAGTGAATATCTGTAATGCAACTGTCTCATGCTATGCAGTATATGGTTACTTTTTCTAGTATCACTAAATGGTAATGATTCGTGACACTTAAAGTCGATCGTATTCATCCATAGTGTACAATCAGTAGTATTATATAGTGGTAAAGATTTTGTATCCCATACTTATAAAACTAGTCAATATTGCGCGCTATATCCCTTAGATAATATATTGATGATTATTTTGACATTACACAAAACCTCTTAATATTTGAAGTTAATGTTTCTATACTTTTCCTAAGCATTCAATCGTTCCCTTGTTACTCATTGAATCATTTTTATTTTGAAATTGTTTATTTAATTCCACTGTAACACTCTTAATATAGTTCCATTACCATTTTTGTCCCTTGCCTTTCTATTACTTTCCTACTATCTTCATCAGTAACCATTGCTAAGTAATCCTCATTTGCTACTGTATCTACCCTGATCTTTGCCATTTTTTCTATCAATGTATGATACCGCTTATTCTAAAAATGTGGCTCAGAATACGATCCCTGTGGGCAGACTTTGCATTCTTCTGTATACATTCATAACATCATATGTTCAATACGACATATCTAATTTTCGAAAAACTACTTCAAAAAATTAATGAAATATTCTTGCACCCGAAATGTTCCCATAATCTTCAGAATTATTCTTTAAGAAGAAATATTGAGTGCATCACAAATCTCAGAACACATATTAAATTATCCACACATTAGGTATAAACTTCCCAGATACGTGACTCACAGCTACGTCACGGAGAAATACAAAGGTTATTACATAAGATTAAATTAAATTTTTAGTTCGCATCATAATATTGACATTAATATATTAATTATATTTATACTAAAATAAAATCATAAATAGAAGCTGGTTATTATACAAAAAAACAAGAGTAATGAATGAACGATTACTATTTGTCATTCACATAATTTCATGAAAACTTAATATTTGAATGTGTTAGACTTGACATATTTTTTATCCACAGGTGATGTAAATACGATACTGTTTAAATATCGATCTTTCAGTATAAATGTTTTTCTTTTTATTCAATGTCTAACGGAGAAGTTCGGGCTCTTCAACCTAACTGACTTGGACCAGGAAATTGGGAAGGAAAGACGTTAGGTTGTCAGGGAACTTATGGTACCAAACCGACGTCTGTCTTGAGTAGGTGAGGGACACCCCAGCTGAAAATCTCCCCAAGTTCGGCCGAGTAGGGTTTGAACCCACGTTCTACCGCTCAACGGTATCAAGGTAGCGAAGACATTACCACCAGACCACCGCTGTTGGTTTTCAGTATTATGTATGATGTTTATCATTGACATGTATAATGTTTCATGTATTTTATATACATGTATAATGTTTATTATTTACATCTTCGATGTAACATAAATAGGTGATTTAATCGTAAAACAGTTGGATTACCTGCGAGTGAATTATTTCACTTAAGAAATTACCTCTTCACCATTGTGAGCTCAGTGAATTGATAAGGTATTTAATACACGCTCATAAATTCAGACTCCGCACGAATTCTAGAGCATGACTACTTTGTTTGAAGCACACCCGTCAGATGGCAGCCGCAAATCGAAAAACAGAAGAGGAACGAACCGCGTCCGTTCGCCTCTCTGAAAGAGGAAGCGTTTTCTGCACTTGCAAAAATTAATCTCGCCAAGAGGAGCTTCGTTGCTGGATTCGCGCGCGAAAAGTTCTGCTCCAACTGGAGAACGAGAGGCTGAATGAACCTACCCTCCCTTGAAACGCTTCGGGGGGATATCTTCTGCGCCGTGGATTCTTCCACTTGGCTCGCTACGCCTTTGCAGGATGGTTCTTCTGCTCCCGGTTTCTCTCGAGTGTAACGTTTGTTTCCTGTTTTGCGTCTAATGTTCGAATTCGTTTCAGGCCTCGCGGTTTCCGGACTTCCTTTGCCTGTAATTTCCTTCTTTAGCTTCTCTCTCGCGATTTTCCGCTAGGTTTGGTAATTGTTTTCACCGGAAAATATACATTTTCACCTAATAAGTAATAACAACCTTTATGCAGAGTTTCGTTAACCTTGTTTTGAATTTTCTGTGTCGTTTACCATTATACTTCTTTTGTTATATTTACCGAGGGTTGATGTTAATATTACAATATAACTCGGAAAATCATTCTTCGTAGCCGAACAGTAGAGAATTAATTTTAAAAAAAATATGTTATAAGCATTAAGAATTTGAATCCTGTGAAAACTAATTTCCAATCATACATTGTAGTAATAATGTGTTGGAATACAGTAACAATCAAAATAGTTTTAATGAAAAACACATTTCTCTAAATAAAAAATAAAATTAGGATAGACTATAATGAAATAGATCGTGAGATTTTCCATATTTTTTTGTATCGCAGCCGTCCTTCACATTCGTACCTTCCCCATACCAAACTCTTTGGTTCTTTCTTTAGAACCTTCATCTCGACCGGATGCTTCTACACCCTTCGTTCCTCCCTCGGTCCTGTGTGCACGCGATCGCGCCCTCTGACGCCCTTTGACGCCACCCTGCCGTCATTCAAAGGGATCGCGAGCGCTCGCCCAAGCCAAAGTGAATTCCTTCGACAGAAGAGTTGCGCCGCCGCGCCGTCGAACTCGCCACCCACGTCAAAACATCCCTCCGAAACACTGACAAAGGTTTCAGATGAGATATCGCACCACGGAATCTATGATCTCGTTCACAATGCAGGTGGTGACACCCCCCCCTTAGTTGCCCCCACCTCTTGAATTTCCTATTTTTATTTCTTTTCTGAAACAACCAACATATGTGTAACACATTTCTCGAACAGAGTACGTTCCTCCCCCTTGTCACCCACCATCAAAATCCACCAACCAAACTTTACAACCCTTCCGCTACCAACGTTATTTGCTCTTACAGGATCATTGTACTTGTTAACCAATCATTAATTTCATTTCTAATCTCAATGTCATAGGCGCCCCCCTCAGCAATAATACAACTTGTCCCCGTCTTTTAGTAGTGCCGCCGTTCTTCCACCAATCTCCCAGTCCCCTAACTCCGTGTCCTCTCTCTCCCTCCCTCACAAGCACTGTAGAACGCGCTCTGCGTTTTTGAGAGGGTCAAAGGGTTTTTACGAAAAATATACTGAAAGGGAATCGAACGTGGCCTGTTTCTGAAAAAGTTTTTCAAGGGTCCGTGTTATTGGATTTAATGTGATGTGTTCATGGTATAGAGAATATATGTTTCTTTTTGAGTTGTTCGACTTCAGATATGAAGTTGCGACACTTAACTGTTGAAATGTTCAAAAGAGCTGGTGTGTAGTTCATAAAAATCAACTGTTACTACAGGATGCGGTTCAGGGATAAAAAGGTATGCAAAAGTACAGTATTTAACATGCAAAACTAATTACTAGGAATAATTCAGGATTCTAAAATAATATAACTGTTTCGTAGTATTGACAATATACTCGCACTTAGTATTTTTTTCTGAAATAGTAATTTATTTCTCATCCACAAATGACTGGAGTGTATCAGTATTTCTGTATCAATAATTACTTATCAAACTATGTTTATAAGAAATGAATCAACTAATACAATTTGACAAAAGTTTGCCCAGATCCAAACTTGTGTAATATGTAGAATATGCGTATCGTTTATTTTACGTAAATAATCTAATATTGTCTTGGAAAACCGTATATCGGAAGTGGAGCATTGAGCCGTATCTGATGATCTTACATGATTTCCATATTTGTCGACTATACCTCTTGTTACCTACGCAGAGTCATATATCAGGGGAATTCCCTTACTTAAGGGACATGACGCGATCCGAAGAACAGTGCTGCCAACAGCAAGCGGAGTGCTGTGTCCGCTTGTTGTCTGTGCCGAAACTTGGCGTGTCTCCCTGGAGCCTCGAAGATCTCGCTCGCGTGTGTATTCCCGACAGGCTGCCAACTTTGCAACAAAAACGCGTTTTAAACATTCAGCAGAATTGCGCGATGCTTCCCAACTTTGTCTCCCAACTGACTCTCTCGCGACGACTGGTTGAAGCTGAAGATGCGGCGTTACCGACCGGAGCCACGTTAGTGATCCTATAGGTTCCTTACAATCCCCTTCGGAGGGTTTGGCAACAGTGGGTGGAGTACGATATTGGAGTTGTACGCAACTCAGTGATGCACCCTATTCAGCTTGCTTTCATGCTCCAATAAAACTTCCTCTCTAAACGTGTTGCTACAACGAACCTGTTTTGAAAGTTTAAATACTGCTCTTGTATACGTAGCAACTGCATGTTTTGAGTATGTTGCAGATAAAAGAATAGATTGTCATGCACTCTTCTCTCTCATAATAAATATCTTAGGGAACAAAGGAAGTTTTATTTCTTAACATTTTAGATCTTATGATATGAAAAAAATAAGTATCGTTATACACAGGTATTTTTAGGTCTAGATGCTTATTTTTTAAATGTGTATCTTTTATGTGTCTCTCGAGATTTTTAGTTCTATTTTGTAATTTTTATTCCATGGCCATCATTAGTTGATGGATATATTTTATACACAACTATCCATCAATTAGTTTCTTGTGCAACATTGCATTAAATCTGATTTTGAAAATAGGTTTAGATTATAATTAACTGAATCTAAACTGTACTATTGATATTATAAGAATTTATTCTAAACTATTAATATTTTCAAAATAACCAAACAAAAAAAAAAAAAGAAGAAGAAAATATTACTATCTGAATTGCTTCCCTACTTCTCTCCATTTCTCTTTTTTTCTGATCGTTCATTACCCCAGCAAATCCATGCAAACCTCGTGAATCGCTTGTGTTCTTCTAATATGACCCCGAACGATCTCCCGAGGAGCACATCTCCCATTTCTTTCTCCTTTCACGTATTTGTCTTACAACGGAACATTGCACTTCTTCCAACGTAATCAGCGCATTTTCCGTCTCGTAAAACGAACGAGCAAACTCAAACAGCAACTTGAAACATTCGCCTCTTCCGATCCTCTTCTCTTCTAAGTCTTCCTCCCTCTCAGGTTTTGTTCTTGCCTCATGCACCTCCCTCCATCTCGTTCTAACTCTCTCAATTTGCTCTCTCCGAGAGTGTAGTTTTCTTCCTCTTTCACCCTCCTTCTTATGAGGATGTTTGCGAAGGGTGCTGTAACTGACGAATCCCATGGCCTACTCACCACTTTCCCTCTCCCTGACTCTGAGAAAGGGTTTGTGTGCTGTGAGGCCTCTACAATCAAAAGTACGTTGTCTATGTCTTCCAGGAAAAGTAAGTCACTGAGGAAAGACAATATTTTCCTCTATTCTAATATAATAGAACGCTATACCTTTCGTTATTAAATGTCGAATGAAAGTTACCTTGTGTTACCTCGCTAGTAGGCATTCAAATAACTTTCGTCTTTTCTTTGAATTCCAAATGGGGAAACCCCAATCTTAGAAAAACTAACAAGCAACTCATTTTAGTAGAATTAACTTGAACTGAGTAATATCATTTGATTTTAATATTTTCATGAGATTTGTTTTTAAAATGTTTGTCTTGGATCAATTGAATTTTTTAGTAATGTTTGTCAAGATTTGCCTCAAATTAATTCTGTATTAAAACGTATCGAGTATGTCAAAGTGCACAAACTAAACACTTAGCCTTGCTTTCAATATAAAGAGAATACTTGCAAAAATATTTTTAAAGGACATTAAAATATATATTTAAACTACTTTACAGGAATGTTGATTTAGACCTATAACTAAACTAGAACTATATACTTTGTAAAACAATGAGAGAAAACAGTATTTAGTGGTTATAATTCGACAAACTTCTCGAACACTTTACCTGAGAAGTCAACATATAAATGTAATCTTAATTCCCTGAATTTTTCTTTTACAAATAGTCGAATGATTCTTGTTCTGTTGCAACAAATTTCTATGTTTATTATATTGCTCCATTTTTTAAAAGCTGTAGAATGTTTCTGTCGTTGTTATTTTATTTTTGTAGAGCGCAGGTGTCCCAATTTGTTTTTCAGCGAGATGTATTCACGAGAGAACAAACTAATAATATCAAACGTGGTAAGAAGTATATTATCACATTCAATTGTCTTTCTCGAATGAGTAACGGAATTGGCTAGGAATTTAATGAAAACTGCTATATAGAATGTGTAAGTTCATTTACCGCGTAAAAGATTTTTTTTTAATTAGAAAAAATCAAGCCACCACGGCATCAGAAGTTGTAAAAATATAATGACTGCTGAAGCATCAGGAGCGAAACAGTGTCAAGATGTTCTGTCGTGATGACAACTGTCGGTAACTTTTTTCAGTACAAAACTATAAAAGTTACTGATATCAAATTAATGCTGAAAAACAGTATATTTGATATGAAGGAAGCATGAAATATGATAGAATCTGAAATCATTAATTTAAAGGGTTATATCCTTCTGTGGTCTTCGAGGGGCACAGCGAGAATTTTTAAATACAATGACATATTGCTAGTAAAATATATATTTCACACTTCAAAAAATATCTTCGTTTATGTTCTTACACCGATGATGAATGACCAAGGGAGGGTTTTTTTATACTTTTTTTTTCAATTTTACTGAACATTATTGTTTTACTTTTTAGTTCAGTACTTCTTAAATAGAAGCTTGTTTTATTTTCAAGAAATTGCGTTTATTTTATTCTGGTTTATTTGTGATATGATGGGGTTAATTAGGATGTACAGCGAGACGGAGTAGTAGTCCTGTATATTATAGGGATAACATAAATCCTGACGAAGGAAATAATAGTATCCAAAACGTTGACGACTCGATAGGATTTTCCTTAAGAAAAAATGCAATTAGTATAAAGATGTGTAACGTGTTCTTCTAGCCTACCATACTACCAAAAAGCTTTATGACAAAGGCCGGGAAATGCCGTGCACTCTTTTTATAGAAAATAAAGGAATATTGAATAACAAGTTCCATCCGTGTAGGACACGAACATTAATTGAAGAGTTTTCCGAGAATCCTTGTTTACTGACTCATTTCACAGATTATCACAAAACAGTGAAATGATTTACGGGGAATTCGATGAGCAATTCTGCTTTAAGCACATTCTGAAACGAAAAGCTTTATCTAGTCACACCTGTATTTATTGAGGGAATATTTGAATTGCAAAAGTGGAAAACTAAGGGTAGGCATAAATATTCATGTAGACATGAAACGCTATAGGTTTATAGCTGAGAGGAGTTGCCGTGCTTTGAGTTCGTGCACCTACTTCTGTCATATATCAAAATCTTATTGGAGAACCCAATCTGTTTGACACCCATGTGTAATACGCTCATCGGTTTGAAATGTAGAGATTCGTGTTGAATATAAACGAGACTTTGATTTCGTGTGTTCTGCTTTACATATCGTAATCCATGTTTACTTTCTGTCCGTCTTACTTCAATATTGTTCATCTTTTCCTTACAACAATGTTTTTCCGATCGTAATTCGATAAATACGTTTATCCTCTTTTATTCGTGTAAACTAATATAATTTAATCTACTGCCTAAAATGTAATCTAGTGTTGAAATTTCTAAGAAGAACATAAAATCGACAAATTATCGACCCTCTTGATATTCTGCTTCACACTACTTCGAAATCTACAACGTTGTAGTCTAAGTATGATATTATTCCTGGATATGAAAATATAACGTTTTTTTCTTTCTTCATATAATATTCACCAACGGAAATTTTATTTTCATCACCTGTTAGCATAGTGCTGTGCGAGTATTTCTATTCACCGGTGACAGTGACTAATCTCTCTATCAGAGTTATGGTATGGAGGAGGTGAGTTGTTACCAATATCATAAAAATTAAAGAAATTTTATTATGTTGCCTTGGTAACATGATGTTTGTTTCCATAACGTGTTTAAGACGACGCTGCCGTCATTCTCAGTTCTGTAAAATGAAATGAACAATAACAAAGTAGTAATATAAAACTTGCTATCTGAAATAATTAAAAGAAAAGAATGCACGTACTTTAAAATATTGGAAAAATATGTTTTGAAAACAGCATATAAATACTAACGTTTACTCGGGATTAAAAGGAAGTGCAATAAAAACTAAAGGTATAAGTTTGAAATAAATGATGTTATAAATTAAACTACGATGAAAATTATATGGATATAATATGAGGATGACGGGAACACCGCCGATAGCATGTTATGAGAACAATAAACTTCATTTACCAAGGTAACACAGGAAAATTTCACTTATATTCTGAGTAGTTGACCTGTTGATCAATGACAAGTCACGTGTCGTCAGTAGGACCCCCATTTCTTTCAAACAAATTTATCGATACTTACATAAAAATTATTTTTACTTAAAACAATTCAAATGTGATCAAATGTTTTCTTCAGTTGTATAATTGGTTAAAAATCATAAATTAATAATATGATATATCATATTATTAATAATAATATATCATATTTTTAATTTACGATTTTCATAATATGTATAATACTTTCACTGTAATTTCTGAACAATTTTGCGATGTGCCCTGTAACCCCGAACTCCACCCCCTTCCATCGATTACACGCGTGACTGCGACTGATGTTCAGCTTCCAGTCATTTATCACACTTCGACAGAAACCTAAGGAGTCCTGCTTCTATTCTTTTTTTGTAAACAAATGTTGATTTTCTCCGCAACTCACGAACAAAATTAAGTTCCCAACGTTACTCAGATCACAATGTTGAAAAGCTCTCTGGTTAAAAGATAGCGCTCTCAGATATTATGTGAATAGTTGTTTGGTTGCATAAATAATATTTAACAGCCACAAAAGAGAGTGATAAACGATAAAAAGTAATTTGTGATACATGTAGAGTGAAATACGTATTTCAAAATAACACATTTGACTTTATATATGTCGTATCGTATCAGATTATCTGATGAGTAAATATCAAAAAGATTTTCAGGGAATGAAATATGTTGCTATGATAACTGAAATACCACATACGTTTATTTTTTAAAACATCATGATATTTGTGAAATGAAAACATTATGACAATTTCTTTTTTTGACATTAATTTTTTACAGCGATTATTTCGGAAATTTTATTTAACTTCAGAACACAATTCATCACAGTCACTAATTTTACCTCGAGAGTTATTTTTAGTTTCGTCAATATCCCTGTCTATCATATTAATATTATAATATTTTTACAGACTCTTAAGTAACTATTTTTACACGTATTTATTGTTGACTTAAGTTATCATCAGGATAACAACCATTTTTAATTCTAATTTCGGGCATGGACAGGTTAATGTACACATGATTTAGACTGAAATTAACCTTGTGTGTAAAATTTAAAAACTTAGTCTACTTTCAGGGTAGTATAAATTATTATATTTTCATTTGTAACTTTCATTTTCTTATCTGAAGGAAGTTTTTAAAATGCTTTGCTATTGCAGAGGAATATAACTGCGTGTATTTTATTTTCCACATTGAGCGTGTATCTGGAAGCATGAAAAGCGCATCAGAACAATCGCGTTTTTAGCTCTGCCTTAACCTTAATCATCGTTCGTAAATCTCGCAATTTAATATGTAAATGAAGGAAATGGTAAGGAAAGGAAGCTGACGCGAAATGTTGAGAGTAGCCATTTGGTGTGCAGACTTTTGTATATAAACCAGACGAGATGGCGTGATATCGTTTATAGACACGTATAAAGATCTAGCCAGCTACCTCGAGATTGTTTTATCGTTTTATGTGAGCGACTCTTTCGTTCAAAATATGTAAAGAAAAAGATGATTTAACAAATAAAATGCTGGGTACAATGAAATTACGAGACACTGACGAATTGCCGAGGTTTTTATTACGCTGTGATAGCATTTAAATCTGAATTATATTGTATTATTTCACATTTGTCCAGAGACAAGATCACTTTCGCAGATTATTGCGACGTTCGTTAAAATTTGGAACGACGAAAAGTAATGTAAGAGTAATATTTTAAGTGAAATAAAGTTTTCTGGAACCCACTTTTCTTGTCGATTAATAGTATAATAAATCATTCACAAATCATTTATGGATGGAACGAAATATAATAATATTTTAAGTAAAAAAACATTTTAAAACTTTTTATTGAAGTTAGGCATTATAATAATACTTTGTCAACGGGTTATATATGCATGTCAAATTTCAGCCAATTCTGGAAACGAGAAATGATTCAAAAGTTACTAGCGAAATTTCCACATAATATACTAACAAACGAACATACATGTAATGTTAAACAAAAGCTTATAAAATATACTTATCAATTGCAAGAAATTGAAAATGTAAATTCTTCGCTTTCTCTCTTCTGTAAATACGATATTGGATGTCGTACAGAGAGACATCGCGACTCATCCCTAGGTAGTGGTACCTCGAGAGTTGTAAAGTCCCACAAAGGACTCACGGTGCAGAGGTGGCGTGTCTGCGTCCTTCGAGACTTCTTCCTTTCGACAATCGACTTCGCTTGCGAGCCGAAAGGAAACTCGTTCTTCAGATGACTCTCTCGGGGATTTACACTCCCTTCAAGTGTGATCGTCCGTTTGGAAACAAGCGAGTGCGTTTGCGCAACTGTTCGACAATCTCTTGTTCACTAAAGAGGTTTGTTTAGGGGATGTTCAATTTCAATAGGGCGCTTTATTTACAAAAAAAATATTATTTATGTACAAATGTGTGGCGAATTTTTAACCTGTACGCCTTTAAAATGCCCCTTAAGTAGAGCCGTGGGCTGTGCATACAATGTCCTGATATTCACTCTCATTGAATTGATAGTTGCAGTCTTAATTTTGCCAATCTTTGTTTTTGAACTTAAAATGATTGTAATTTTATTTACTTGTGATTTGTATCGTAATAGTATTTTAGTGCGTCCTTTAGTGCGTCTTTAATATTGTCTAGTTTAGTTGTAAAATATATTTTAAGGATACTGCAACTATCGATTCAATGACCACCGTTGGGAACCACGAGAAACCACCGGTCAGGACACGGATNNAAAATGTGAATCCAATCTTCATTTTGTTCGCCGCAAAGTGGGCAAATAGAGTCTCGATCCCCCCCTCATTTTTCTTAATTTCCACCCTCCTACGCGAAACCATCCGTAGCCCGATCGTTCTTTTGATTTGAGACAGTCAATGTATGGTTTTCTACCCCATTGTCCAGCTACTAAGGTTTGCACGATTAGCGATCTCTTTTCCAGTTCGTTAGTTTCTATTTCACGACGGTATAAGTATTGGAGTTTTCTCTTAATATCTTTTAGATCGTTTAACAACGAACTATTCTGACACACACAAGTAATTCCTGCTTTATGAATTAAATTTTTAATTTGCCTGTCCCATTTTCCTTCTGTATTACAATGGTAAGACTGAGTTACAATTGGGTTCCTGGTCCCTGCCCTTATCGAAAGCCAATATTTAATTGCTCTTAATTAGAGAGTTAGATCAATGGGAAGCAACCCAAATTCCCCAAAAATGCCACTGTTTGCTGTGCATTGAGCAATGCCCGTTACCATTTTAATATATTTCGTTTGAAGCGAGTTTAAAATATCGTTATCCCTCGCGCCCTACATTTCCGCTCCGTACTCTATTCCCGGGATGAGTAGAGATTGAAACGTTTTATCCATAAGTCTTGGTGCAATGTCAGGAATTGTAATTTTTGATTTTGTTATTGTACTTAAAATTATTTGCCTTTTCGTCGAGCTTTCTCCTTATGTCTCGTCCAAGTTACGTTCATGCAGATGGTTACTCCTAAATATACGTATTCTTTAACGTTTTCTAGCGTTTCTCGTTTAAACGACCAAATTTCACTCTTACTGTAGACCCACCCATTTTTAAATGTCATGGTTTTTGTCTCATTAACGTTTAATAATAATAATAATAATAAATTTATTGTCAAAAAACAATACAAACTGCGTATGACCACGTTAACTTTTAGGTTTGTTTCTTCGCAGAAAATTTCTAATTCATCTAAACTTCTCTGTAAACCTGCTTGTGTTTTTGAGAAAATAATCAAATCGTCGGTAAAGGAGTGCTGGTATTGAGATATTTGCATCTCCTATCCTGGGTGCATCTGCATTTACCGTGACTAGTCTGTCTACGAGCCCATCTATGAATACTATGAAGAGAAGTGGGGAAAGCACGCAACCTTGCTTTACACCTCTTTCCACAGAGAATGTATCTGTTACACAATCTAATTCTAATCTCACGCATGCCGTGTCTGATTTATACATCCCTTGTAGCATTTTTAGGAATTTTGTGGGGATTCCTTTACTTTCTTGAATATACCAAAGTATTTCCATATTAACGGTGTCGAATGTCTTTTCAAAATCCACAAAAGCACAAAATAGCTTACCTCTTTTCACGGAAGTTGCCTTTTCCGCCATTGTGGTAGTTATAAAAATGTTGTCTACTATACTATACTCATTTCTGAATCCTGCTTGCAATGCCATCACTTTTCCTTCTTTAACCGTACATGAAGAATTTTGCAAAAAAATATTAGCTATTGCATTAATTAAATAAATACCTCTATATTCATTAGGATCGTTAACGTCACCTTTGTTTTTATAAAGTGGATAAATTATTGATGTATTCCAAATTTCAGGAAACGTGGAAGTGTCGTATAAAGAATTGAGCAAATCCACGAGAATTGGGGCAATACTAGAATTTATTTCCTTTAAAAACTCCACTGGAATATCATCAGAACCTGTTGCTTTGCCAGACTTCCGTGCCACATCCTTTATTTCATCAATATTTATTTGACGGTCTGAATCTGTCACTATTATTTGGTGTTTGATTACGTGGTCCGTCCGTTGTATACACTGATTCTGGGAAAGAAACTGAGTGAAATGCATTTCCCAACTTTTCGCCTCTGTACTGTACGTGCAACTATATCTATATCGTAATTTATTTATAGTAATATAGTAATTTATTTATTATAGTATTTATAGTTGTCACTAGTTCAGTATTACAAATGTTGACATTTTGGTTTTCTTTTAAAGAGCGCACTTACTCGAGAGCTGTGTTTCGTCAGAAATTAAGAAATATTGACTTGCGTTCCAACCTCTATAACTTTGAACAACGGAAATAAAGACGCACACTCAACTTAGTAGTAGTATCTGTTGGCAATCGGAGTAACCTCGGAAGGTAAATTTCAAGAAGGTAAAAAATAAATTTCTCAGAAGATAAAAATATATATCGTGATATTGTATTTTTAAAATTTAAAAAATCGTGATATTGTAATTTTAACAATTTTTTGAAGCATTATCTTCAAAAGTCACTTTTCATACATACGATTCAGAACAGATACTCCCTTTCTACTGTTCATCTGCTTAACGTTCTTTACCACGAAGTATAAGAGTGTAGTGCGTGCTACATCTATATACTTTTTATGCAAAAATTCAAACGATAACTGTACTAAACTAAGAGTAAAAAGAAATGCTTCGTTTTTGTCTCCATTACCCATTATTTTAAAAATTTCACTTTATTGTGGGTAGATTTTATGAAGATATTATTGTAATCGTGAATATTTTTAATAATGATGATGACAATCTCGTTTATGATATTCCCCAATACTAGAGAGATGGATTTAGAGAATCCCAATCTGTTGATCCGCATGCAAAAATTATGCTAGATGATGGGTAAATGTTCAAATTTGTAACAATTGTTTGTAATGCATCTAAACTCTCAAGATTTTTTAATTAGTGAATGACATCTTGACCTCCTGACGTTCTCGTCATCCAAGTAACCACACTAGACTAAGTGTAGAATGCACAGGCTGTCGGTAACAGTGCTCCGCCCAGCGACCAACGTCAGTCAATAGTGGTTGTCTCCCCATCAAATCTCATTAACGACAAGGAAACCGCTGTCCTCCAGATATCATGCAGAACCTGTTGCAGAGTAAGAAGGATGGGAAAGGAAGAAACAAAAGAAGAGAAAGGACGAAAATTGGAATATTATAGTTGAATCATGTAACTAGGCAATATTTTTTCAATATCTTGAACTCTGAAGTATCCAAGTTTCAAATTTCTTCCGCAACTATTGGATAAATTTTCTTGAAACCAAAACCAAACATCATGGAAATCATAAAATATGACATAATTATTATATGTTACTTAAATGACCAGTTTTGAATACATTAGTATACACTACTGAAAATTCTTATGATTAATTTTTAAAACATACCGAAAGTACAAATTAAAAGCATTAGAATGATCAGTGTACAATGTGGATCAATGTCTTACTAACCAAGCATAATTTTCTCTTTACTGTGTATATAATTAACAAAACAATTCTCTACCCTGAGAGATTTGGATGTGAGTTCCAAATTCAGAGGAAGGGACGGATTAATCCAAATCTATGGATGTGGTAACCAAAACTTTGGATGTTACACCCCAACCGTATAGAATTCGGTTTATAAGGTTTGGATGCCGTATCCAAAGGTTTGGAGAAATCCTTTCCTCTGAATTTTGATCTGACATCCAATCCTACGGTACTCACATCTATGTTGTATTCTCAGTGTATAAAAAACGATAAAAAAATATTTATCTCATCTGTACAGACAAGTATGGTCTTACCTGCACAAGAACATGTGATTGGAAAAAAAAGCAAAGTGATGATTGGTGAGGGAGTGAGATGAAGTTAATTGTTAATAATAATAAAATGATTTAATGACATGTTAAGATATGATGAGAAATAATAATACAATACTGATTTCCGAGAGCTGACATGGTGATATTGAGTGAAAATCCTGGAAACCAGTTGGTAGAAGCTATAGTAGAGTTGATCCGGACGGTTGATGTGTTGACCAGAAAATTGATGAGTAGTGAATTTCTGGTTGCACGTATCTTCCGAGGTGCAATTATAAGCTCGATCTTGCGAGAAAATGTCGGCTTGGCGACGTGAAGTAGCAGCGATGCGATGTGTTCGAACGTAATAATAAGAGAAAATATATGTCGATTTGGCGTCGACAGTAAAGAGTTCGAACTGATAAGAGGCTAAATCAGAAGTTTATCCTCTCATTGGTAGTAGTAGTAATCATAATAGTCGTGTACTAGAACTGTATCTCCTTTAGAAGTAGAGCGTGGAGAAGAGTAGCCAGGCGAAGTGAAGAGGACATGTGTTTTATATAGGTTCAGACGAGTGCGCTGTTGCCAATTTGATTCGTGTGACGTTCTGCGAAGTCGATTAGGAGTGACGACTCATCCTTAAAAGATTCGACTCACTTGTTTAATGAGAACTTATCAAAAATGTCTGAACATCATCCTTTACTCCGTTATGCTTAATTTTTTCCCATCAAGTGGTTATTCTCTGGCGAAACTTGGTTACTGAATATAGGTTGATGAGGATTCTGAGTGTCACGGGTGTGTCGCACAGATCTCCACGTAGGGTCTAATACGCCGCCGCCGCCGCCGGCGCGCGCTTTCTGGAGCGAATAGGCGACTGACAGCTTCGGTTTGTGTCCGTCGTCGGTTGCAGCCAGTGACCGCGAGCGACTCTCAGTTGTCAATGTCACGGCGTCTCCTTGCTCATTCTGCGTGAAGAGAGCTCTCTCCTATTCTCAGCAGTGCTTGGGGAGATAGAGAACTCGTTTCACATAGCATAAATTCATTCAGGGAAGGGACATCTTAAAAATAAATTAAACGTAAAATTATTTTATTTTAAACAAACTTTTATTTGAAAAGTTCTGTACTAAAAAGTTGAAATTAATGTTCCCATAAAATATAAATTCTAAAAGCCTGAAGCGTCAAGAGTTTTATTCTAAAATTTCTCAAAATGAGACTAGCTTTTAAAATTTCTGTTTTACTGACCATTATTTTTTAATTTTTAGTACAGACCTTTTGTATTAAACCTTGTTTAAAATAAAAGCATGTTTCTTTTATTTTATTGTTTTTAATACTATTTTTTTTATTTATCTCATTGTGCTCGAGGCAACAAAATTAATGAACCCAAAATCGACGCACTGTGGTTTAGTGACTGTCAAGAGCGACCAAAAATGGTTATCTCCTGAAACTCAAAACTGTGCTTTTCCTATAAAGATCAAGGATTAATTATGCGAAGAAAACCCATCCACAAAGTTGCGTTAAATGAGGATATGACGTTTCAAAAATATAAATATTTAGAGACAAATTTAAATTTTTCAATAGATATTCGATATCTATTTGAATTTTAGCCGAATTGTTTTTAAATATAAACTTCTTAAGTACATATTACTTTAATATTACTTTATCATTTCTAACTTTTTTTATAAAAAAGCTAAGAGCGGCCAAAAATAGATAATGCTGTCCAAATTTCTTTAAATTTTGTATACGAGGGATTTTTGGGTCTATTTGAAATATCAACAAAATTCTAGATGGTGGATAAAGATGAAGGTAGCACAATGTATTTTCGATATACACTAAAACGCATGATGATCTAATTGTATTAAATTAATTTATTTCACTGAAACTCAAGGTTATTTTATTTTCATAAATATATATTTTATTGTACATTATTAGTAATTTATTCGCAGAAATTTATTACAAGAATCCTTTTTTAGGAACAAAATTGTTATATTTTTTATGAAAAATCCGTTAGAAATGAGAAAACCTTATTTTATTATGAGTTGCTATATTAACTTAGATGTTTATATTTTTAGGAACAATCCGGTTAAAACACAGAGAGATAACCAATATCCATGATGAAAATTTGTTTCTAAATATTCATATTTTTGAAGTGTCAAATCTGGACTTAACGCAATATTGCGCAAAGTTCCATTTCATGTAATTAATCGTCGATATTTGTAGATAAAGTATTCAGTTTGAGAGGGTAAAAGGGAATAACCATTTTAGACCGCTCTTGACAGTGTCTAGACCATAGTGGACAGGCCCACTATTTGCGCTTAAGAAATTCGAAAAAACCAACCTCATAAGATCTGCTCAATAGTACCACAATAATATATAGTAATACAACCCACTCATATCGGTAATTTTCTTTCGATCGGAAATTTAGAAGTGACCGAAAAATCAGGTTGAAATTTTGAAACGGAAGGACACCATACATACAATTGTTGCAAGTTAAAAAAAAGCTTGTAAAAGTGACAATCTTTGTCATTTAAAATTGACTAATTAACGTTCTTTAATTTTTGGGTTGTAATCCTCATCAATGCTTTATTGTCACGATACGAATATGACTTTCCCAAGAACTTTTGAAGTATAAGAACTATCCTCTTACTTTGCTTTATGTTTTTGTCAATTTGGTGATAGTTGAATTCTAATTGAATTATCATGTTTGGCTGAGCACATATATGATCCTTGATTTGATTTGGATAAGTAACCAAATTTTATTACATATTGTTGAGTTGATTTATTTTATATTTTAAGTGACGAACAAAAAGAGAAATAATTTAAAACTTAAAATTCACACGTGAGTATTCGTACCTCGGCGAAATTTGATGAATTGAGGAATAATATAATTATTTAAAATGTATATTAAAATCTAATCAAAACCAGTACATTTTGTTGGTGATCGCCGTTATGGGAATGTAACCTATTTTCGAATTTTCACGTTTTCTTAAATCTAAATATTTTGGTATTACAATGTACTAAGCTATTAATTTACTGTTTATTTTCCCCTCAAGAGTTACTGAAAGGAGAGAAACCTGGGATAAATTAATATTACCTTGTACTCGACGGTAGTGTGAGAAATCACATTTTACTTTTATTTTAACCATCCATAAATAATTAAAGCATTGCAAAATAATTATCTCACTTACAGTCTCAAATAATTACGAAACCATTGGTTAAATTTCAAGAAACATTGAAATATAACTCATGGAACGCTTTGAATATAAAATGTCAAAATTTAAACGTATGGGTATGATAAATAAGTAAAATTGTTTTCGACGTGAATTTACAGATATAAAGAAAATTTTCAGATACTTATTCAAAATATCGTTCACTGTATTTAGTCTTCATTTATAGAGTAACTGTTTATGAACATGACAAAAGTTTTAAGAGTGTTCTGAAATGTGCAGTGTCAGATGAATGGTAGTGAAAAATTTATAATTAATTTAATTATTAGTAATTATAATATGAAATAGTTTGTACGTCCAAAAATTGGGACTATAAAATAAGAATCATATCTGGTATACAATGAAGTAAGTGAATATTTTTTTTATATTTATTTAAACTTTTTGGTAGTTTTAAAATTTTCTGGTAGAATCACCTGGCATGGGATAGTGGTGTAAATTTATATACTATTCTTAATTGACCCACATTTCTCTGTGCCACCCAAGTAACAATGTCATCAGCAGATCCCCTTAGGCTTCAATTTCTGGCGTTTGATCAACATCGCCGACGCATTTACAACTGTCCGAATAACAAAGTCATGACCAGTCCCTACAAGGGTCAGAGCGCGGGTGACCCTCTACCCTTTGCCAACTCCCGCCTCCACCGTGCCGTCACGCAGAGAACACATCAGTCTTCCCAAGTCGTCCAGCTGATGCGCTTATCGTTATATTCAGCCAACCGACTACAGAGATGAATTAAAGTTCCATAGCAGTGCTTCAATGAATACCCAATACATTTATAATAAGAACAGAATGTGATGTGGATTTTAATTATATATAATTAAAATTTTCCTATTTTAATTATATTTCATCTCAAATGTTATTCGGACAATGCCCTTAGTTTTTACATCGTCGTGAATTACTAACAACAGCCATTAAAAAAATTGATTTGTGACTCTTCAAGAATTACTGAATTTTTAGAAAATTTATATCTAAATACTTACGGAACTAGTTGTGAGTAAACGTTATATCCTGATAATTTTTTTTAAAAAAATTAATTACATTTTGCATTTATATTTGAAATAAATTATTAAAATGTTTCTCAATTTTTGGGATATGTGTAACATCACTGAAGAACATAATAATTAATTTATGATTCGCGAGAAGAAAGAACACACTACTATTAAACACGATTCTCTATTGTGAATCGTTTCACGAATTATCAAAATCAGCGCATCTTGGATGAGCGATACCTTTGTCTGATTATACAAGAAAATCGAAAAGATTGAGAGAAACTGATGTAGAAATTACGTTTGCTGTCCTTCAATAAATACTTGAAACGACCTTGTTTATAAGCAGACCAATTGATTTGCAAATATCTTGCCCTACACGTCAATATAACAAAATGTTTGTATATTGACATGAAGGGCAAGTTGTTTCTTTTTGTGTGTGTGTGTGTGTGTAAATAACTTGGTCTGCTTATGAACAATGGCGATTCAAGAATTTATCGAGAGATATTATTCTTGTAGATGAAACGACAGGGAAACACATAGCAGTATTTTTGGGTTGTCACCCTTAACTAGTAAATCGATATTCAGATCAATGGAGAGGCTGGACGTGTAAACTGCGGTATCCTAATGAATTTGTCCTTAGTGGAGAATCCCGATTGAATTAAATTGTTTTTTCTGCGAGATAAAACGAAAAGTTAACTTTCCATTTCAAATTTACAATGTACGTTGAAATTCGGAAATAAATCTTATTCAAAGACAATTACACATGGATCTGTTATTTGCTTCAAAAATGCTCTTTCCATTATGTAAAAGTAAAAAGGAAGAATTAAGAATCCTGTGAACAATAGTTTCCAACACTAACATAGATGAAGAACATTTTGGTAGATCTCAATGGTAATTAAGAAGCGCCAAATCACAAGTTCACGCGTGTGAAACCTCTTGTACTAAGCTAGTTTAAATTATAAATTTAAACAACAAACTATTGATACCAGAAATGCAAGGATACTTTATATGGGGTGCCAGGAGATTTTATTTTGTACAATACTGAGGATTATAGAAAATTTATTAGGAATAATGTTGGTCAATTCATTATAATAAGACACAAAAAGCTATGAACCGTGAACTGACGAGCTTTTCGCTGTGTTACTTGTATGTGATATTACATTTCCAACTCTGTGTTCGAGGAATTATTATATTTGTTGGATATCGGTGAGGCGATACTAGTATTTATTTATTCTTTGATGAATAAATTATTTTGGTGTCTTAGTATTTATGTTCTTCATTCAGTAAAAGAAAACAAGTCTTTTAAATGATTATAAAAATAATTTGAACGTAAACTTTTTTTCTAACTGCTTCCAAAATATGAAGTATTATTGCAAAAAATATTTTCTTGGAAACTACTTAAAAGAATAAATGCCGTATTGGAAATTATGTTGTGATGAATAGTTACGAAACAGGTGCATAATTTTGATAAGCTACATTAACAGAAGTTTTAATAAAATATTGTATAAGAGATACATTATGAATTGAAAAAACATCCCATCAAAATTGTCTAGAGCTAAATTTAAATACAAACTATTCTACTAATACAACTTATTCAGTATTTATTTTTGTGTACTTGCTTTAGTTTGTTTTAAATACAGCAAAGTGGTCACTTTAAGTTTACAAGAGAGCAGTTTGATGCATTTCAAATAACATTTTTTTAATAAGAATTCTAAAATATTACTCATCTAGTAATTCAACATTGAAGTGTCGCAGGAAGAACCACGAACAACATTCCTCAAACAAATTATTTGATAAATGTACTCCGCAACCACTTTGGACACTTCCTTTTCCTTCTACTATCTCCGCGTGACGTCATCCGCTCATTAGTGAGGTCTTGGTCATTCATTTGATGGTGGCAGTTGCACGTTCGACTGTAGACGTGTAGAGCGATTCTGCTACAGCTAATACAGCCATCACATCATACTTATCGCTCGACAGTGGTTCACCGTCCGCCTCAACCCCCTCGCAGCCTGATGCAAGAGATAGGCGTCGGGTCTTTTGATTAATAACTGACTGCCGCTGCCGCCAGAGCGCTGCCAATGGCCTCGTCGAGTCATTCGTCAACCGAAGCGGACATTTTCTTCTCGCGTGTTCCTTTTTTGTTGCGATACTCTGCTGTAGGGTCATTTCCAGCTTCGCTTTTCCTAGCATAAACAAAATACAGATATTGTTTCGAACAGTCCAAAAAATACTCAAGTGCATAAATCACGATAAGCTTGATCATACTTCGGATTATCGTATGCATACCTCCCCCCCCCCCACATCGTAAGGTAAGAATNTCAGAACTTCAAAGTTAGCGCTAGATAGCACTAGCGTCATACCTATCTTTTATATAGTACTAAAATCAAACTCTTTCACGACGTGGTTCATTTTCCGACCACAATACCACGGAAGGGGTCACAGAAATCCCCAAATTATGAGCACAATTATCTTGCGACTCATTTGTGATATGAAGAAGTCATATACACACGATTATCAGTTTATCAAGAAGGCTGTGGCGAAATTTCACGATCTGGCAGGGCAGAATAGCATTTTCGTAGGAGACCTATCATAATTCTTAAACACGTTCTTTTAATAATAATTTGCCAATCAGTTGACAT
The DNA here is from genome assembly GCA_002313205.1 of Laupala kohalensis. Lineage (NCBI taxonomy): Eukaryota > Metazoa > Arthropoda > Insecta > Orthoptera > Trigonidiidae > Laupala > Laupala kohalensis. The sequence goes on from NNCF01125844.1 coordinate 71,574, forward strand.
TCCTAAATGTAATTGATCTTCTTAATGTACTTGCTGTAATCGGGCACACTTAATTTTCAATTTATACCCATTCACGGTCACAAGTACACTCTGTACGAACCAAATAATGTATAAAGTAAAAGAAAAAAATGTTTTGTAACAATTTTTTTGCCAATCCTATAAAAGAGACGTTTACTTTTATTTGTTTTAAATAAATATTCAAAGTCAACCAATCATATCATTTTGTACAGAAGACCCTTTGAAATAAGTCTCCAAACTTGATTAATTATGTTACATTGAATAAAAATGAGACACAGTATCTGGGATAGAACCTGAGACATTCAATTTCGTGCTACAGAATTACTTCTTTTCTTCTTTTCAGGGGACATAATCTCACGGCTGTAAAATACAGGTTACGAAAAAAACTGTACATTTATTTGTTTTAAAAGTAATTCACAAAAGCGTGTGTACTTAGGAAAATAAGTTTTATTTAATACTATTGACATAATCTGTAAGACAAAGATGATTCAGGACACGTTGCCTGAAAATAACTTGTTGGCTCAACGTGACGATAGTTACCGAGTCGGCAAAACGAAGGTGGGCAGATAACATCTAATGTCCTTCAACTTTGGAAATAATTATTACAGAAACTTGTTTTAATCTCTGCCCTTGAAGAAAATTCATGAATTTTTTTGACACTAGAGAAAATTTATGATTTTCTTGACCCGGTCATTTTATTAATATGAAGCATTTTCTAATTATCCTTTTCTCCCTTCAAATGTAACCAATTCTCCAAAATTTACGAATAAAAAAGAAAATTTTTGGGAGGTTTTTGACGATAATGAATTAATTTTCATAATGATCAATTAGTCTAATCTCTTTCGGACGCATGAACGTTATCCATCTTACGAATCATCATGACGTAATATATCAATAGGAGGGGAAATAGGGTAGCATCATATATGGGGTCTTTCGTGAACTAAAATTACAACCTCACTACCGGCGACCGGGATGAGAACTACTTGGTCGTAAAGCAAGCAGACTGAGCCACGAAGTAAATAACAATTCTCGATCCTCGCCATATTCCTTTGAAACTCGCGCCGAGTTTTGGGGATGTGTGCTTCGCTGTGGTGAAAATATGAACGATTAAAGAGGTAGTATCTCCAGGTTAGCACAATGTAGCACTATTATCCCTGTTCATTTTTGGTATTACATCCAAGCTCCTCTGCGACGTGGATCAGTATCCAAACACTATACCTGCTAGGGTGCTACAGACATCCTCAAATTGTGGGCACGATTTTCTTGCAATTTAATTCCATTATGGAAGGTCAAATACGTAAGGAAATCGGTAGTATGATTAAGTAATAAAAAATTAATTTACTGCCAATAAGTGACTCTAAACCAGCAGAATATGAGAAAACAAAATACAGAAAAATAATACATACTAGATCAATGAAAAGAACTTAATTTAATAATTGCAAGATACATGAATAAACTTTTATCAAAATATGAATCTCTTAGATTGCGGTGCACCTCACCACCAGGTAACAGATTAATCATGTTACGTCGAATGAAAATGGGAGACGGGACCGGGATTCGAACCCGGGACCTTGAGCTTTACGCGCTCATGCGCCTACCGACTGCGCATGTACATCCTAAGGGAGTCGCCTCAGATGAGGAGTTTAGTCTCTACGACCCCACCTCAGAGGTCTTTGGGTTTCACAAGTTGAATGTGAATGGTAGACTGGCCCGAGAGGCGAACGGGATGGCGCAGTCGGTAGGCGCATGAGCGCGTAAAGCTCAAGGTCCCGGGTTCATTCGACGTAACATGATTAATCAAAATATGAATATAAAAACATGAGACTATTAAACAACTAAAATCTGAACTGAATTTAAAAAATGGTTAAATATGTGAATAAACGAATGCTAAAATATTAAATAAGAAACTATGAAATGACTAAAGTTGGTCGTGACTACTTCACGCTGTTTCATTGTTCTGCATATGAATTTTGGTGAATTTCTTTGATGGTATTGATGACAGAACTTGTAACATAACTTCCCGCAACACTAACTCTCTCTGTCGAAGACATTCCATAACAAATAGAAAATAGAGAAACTGCTCTTAGACGTCACAACGGGTAAAACGACACCCGTGCCTCTTAAGGTGGAGTCGTGTAACTTCCCGAGTTTCTCCTCCTCTTGTTACATTACTTCAAGGAGACTAGATACAGGAATGGAAACTTCTTTTGTTGTAGGTAGATTTCGATACGTACGAAAAACGTCGTCAGTTGGGAAGTACGAACGCGTCATCATCAGCGCTGCCAGACGGTGACATTGGAACTAATTCAACTGGTTTAAAAGATCCGATTCTCTCAATCCTATTCATGTATTGACTTAGTCTCCTTGATTGTAACTGTTTATATTTACATTTTCCTTACAGTGAAATTTAACCACTTCGCGGTAAAATAATTATACGTTTGTCTATTTTACATGCGTAGGATTGAGGGAATCGGATCTTTAAAACCAGCTAAATTAGTTCCAATATCACCGTCTGACGGCGCGGTTGATGGGTTCGTACTTCCCAACTGACGACGTTTTTCATACATATCCCCACTCCAAACGTTTCTACTCCTCAATAGTCTCTTTGCATTACTTCATGTACTGAGCAGTACTTTCTGCTACTACATTCTCTTGTTAATGCGGAAATTCGCTTCCAGTATTTTCTTATTTCCTCGTCTAATTCAAAAAACATCACCCAAATTATGGTGAGAGGAAAGAAGGAATAAATTAACGAAAAACAACACTGATGTTTCTGTGAATTACCCACGCAATGTATTCGGAAAATAAGTATACATGTTACATACTTGAAAACCAGGTACAAACATGGTAACCTACTGCAGAAAAATAAATAAATTTTTTATAAGAAAGCATATATTTTACTCGAGATTTACAAAAGATTTGTAATTTAACACTGGAAAGGCGCACTGTAATATACTAATATTAAACATTACTTTTAAAGAAACATATTTACGCCAATTTAATCTGTTAACAACATTAAAAACAATCATGTAACATACGACTAGTAACAGGTTATGTTTATGTATTGTAACAAAGATAAATTTAAGATCGGAGTGCTTACTAAGCGAACCTCAAGTTCTGGAGCCAAATTGTAACAAAACGAAAAGCATGGGTTACAATAATAGGGTAGTGGCTCGCACTCGTTTACCCCAAAATCCCAGTCCCCACGGCTAATCATTTCATATCTGGATTCGAGCCTTTTTTTAAACTAAGGGAAAAACACATACTGGGGCTCCTTACAAAGGAAACGCATTATAAACAAATTAACTGATTAATTTTAATCACACAAAAAACATAACCAAAATAGTGCAGTTCTACATTCCCAGCAAACATAATTCACTAGCAATTACTACCTTCATTTATCAACACGTTATACTCTGAATTTAACACAATTACTTTTATCAAGAATAACAGAAAAAGAAAGACCCTTTGCAAAAACATTACCATACAATCAGAACGAATTAGCTATTCTACCATCACTGCCCATAGTTCTCAGTTGGAATAAAGTTCAAAAGTTCAAAGCTTGGGCCTTCATCATTAATCATCAATTCACTTATCTTCTCGCCATTGCGCCTATCATCTACAGTTGGATGCAACCAACTTTACGTGATACCTCGTGAGCTGACATCGATCAGAAGTTGTGGTGAGTGGAGTGCCGACTCCCATATGGCATTACAGTAGATTCTCTGCGGCTCAGGTTGTCTCTGTAGCAGGTGAAGTCATACCTCCCAGGAAAACCGGCCAGTTCCCCGAAATGGCTTCCTCGTAGTTTCCGGGATCCCTGTACTCATTCCATAACCGAACGACCGCAATGCTTTCGGACCGAATGAAGAGGTCATGAATCTTCTATGTCAATTCAGACGGGATGTCTAACAACGTTGTTGTTACAACACAATGTTCAGCGTTATAACATCCTCCAGCTCAAAGTTTAACAAAAAAGATTATCGAGTGACTGTCTGTCACCGAAAAATCTCCGCACGACTCTAAATAACTCAGCATCTGAGCGAACAACGGAAATGTGAGCTTCTGACTAAAACACGAACAAAAATACTCTCTGATTGAATGTTGAATAGTAAACAAAAATGCTCTCTCTGATAGCTGTCTCTTATACACATCTAGATGTGTATAAGAGACAGNCCTTAAATGGCTTTTCTCCCATTACGTCGCCTACCATCTCCACCCATGATCTGAAATTTTGAACAGTCACATGACTAACTCTTCCAATGAAGTCGAAATCCCCTCTTCGCGACGTCACTTGTCAGTGGTCAAATTTGATACCGTACGCGCAGGGCCAACCCATGAGTTGCATTTTCACAGATTCAGGTTCTCAACGGCGTTTCACTCAACCGTCATCTTTGAACGGTTTGCACGAGGCTGTTTTTAGCCTCAAATACGTAAGGGTTGTTTACGACGTACGATCCTTTAAAAATTTCCATCCTGGAACATCTGGTGGCAAATACCCAAACACTAGTCGCAGCGCACTCCCTTACACTCTCACGCTCTTTTGTACTTCTTTTAAAGTCATAAACCTTTTGTATTTTAGGTCACAGCATGTCTCGACTCGCACTGACGCGACCTCTTTCCCTTCTAAAGATACTTGAATTTCCGTTACTCTGGTACTCTTCCTGTGAACTGCGTGTTATTTTTCACGAGACAAATACACACTACAACACTCCTTCTCTGTTAGAATTGACTCAACGGTCTCTTGCCGAATTTCCTACAATACACCTTATCGGTCAGACTAGTCTCCACGGTCTCTACCGAATTCTTCCTACCTCGTTTCCTTTCCGGCCTGAATTGACATCAACTGTGTCAGTCGTTCCTACTTTCTGACGCTATGTTTACCCAAGTCACAACTTCACAATATTGTACAAGACTCGCCATGCGCTCTATCAGTATTTCTGTCTCGTCGCCGGACGATCCACGCCGCCACTCGTTGCACTCTGGGTGAGATGTGTAATAAAAGCTATGCCTGTGAATACTGAGAATGAGGCTGTTATTACTCCTTTTCTCCTGTCGCTAGTTCTTTGAGATTAGGGTATCCTCCACCTCCATCCTAGCCAGCTCCCCTTAAAGTCGGACGACACAGGTTTTCCCCCTCTAACGTAGGAAGCCGCCGTCGCCCCGACAGTAATAATTGGATCCATTATAATGTCGTATCTTAAATCCAGCCTAAGATACCAGTAGTGTCATCATTCATCTTTGCATGGAACAAGAATCAAACACACTCGCGGAGTGATTCGATTTCCGACACCATCCGCTGGGGGAGGGAGTCACTAACATCCCTAGATTTTGAGCTTTTTTTTTTTTTCTATTTGCGTTATGAGGATATCGTACTCATATGTTAATCAGGAGCATAATAGATTATGTCCTGATTACTAGGTACTCTTTCAGTTATCTACACATTAAAGAACTTTTTCATGAAAGAGATATAGTAACAGGTAGTTACCATAGGTGTCGTTACAGGTGAAACGACCCCAGTACCCTTTCATGGCAACGTCACGAAATTGCAAGTGTTTCCCCTCCTCTTGTTATAATATATTTCACCACGTTCAATGCACGACACACGACCAAAAATAGATAAGGCTGTGACAAGCTTTCAAGAGCGTTTTGCCGACAAATTTCATGAAGGAATATTACAATAGGAGAGGAAAGTAGTGTGGCATCATCTATAGGGAGTTCTGTCAACTAAATCTACAACAAGGCTCCGGGTGACCGGTTTCGAAACTACTTGGTCGTTGGGATAGCAGGTCTAGCAGTTCTTTTTGCGTCTACGTTCTTTATTCATTGCGGAAATATAAGGCAAAGATAAGGAACAATGATAACAGATATTTTAAAAAAGTACAACCAAATGTATTCTAAAAATAATGATACACATTACTTTTTCTAAAAGACATGTTCAATAACACTAGGAAACATTGTAGAACACTATCAGATATATAGGAAAACGTATGCAATAACCTGGAATGGATTCTACAATATAGATAAACAAATACAAAGACGTAGGGAAACATATCGGAGAAAGTGACTACAAAGACTTGTTACTTCAGCATTTTCGTTTTACGAAGTGAAACATAAAAATTTGCTCAATTCGCGCTATCTCTACTGTTTATTTACATTATTAAATATATCCATGGCCTACTTCACGCTAATTACACAACCTCTTCAATTTTGGTAAATTTCTTTCATGATACTGATGACAGTACTGGTAACACAACTTCCTGCAACAATAACTCGCTTTGTCGAATACATACTATAACTAATAGAAAAGTAATTAAAGGAACTCCTAGACCGGACCCGATTGCTATCACGTGCCTTACAGCGTCCATGTTGATTCTAGCTCCCATTTCTAATCACTGTAATTTGACATTCATTCACCTCAAGGAACGGATCATTTTTCGTTCATTCCCTCATTGTTGATTGAGTAAGAACCACAACATGGTCGCCGTTGTCAGAACTATGGCTTTGGCGCGAGAGCGAAACTAGTAAATTGAGAGCGTACTACTTGGAGCGATAAGCGAGGACTACATTATTGAAAAGAATTGTAGTACGCTTTTCACTACGATCCCTTAAATATTAGAATTCTGAAGTCGGTTATCGTTAGTCTGGAATGATTATCTTTTGGTGATCTAATATCAGTGCGTTCATAATAAAATTATCTTATTTTAAAACAAAGTTTAATGAGAAAACAGTTGAGCGTATAAATTTAAAAAAAATTACATTATTTCAAGTAATGATAGCCTTTGACCTGATGCAACTGGGCAACCCATCTGTGATTTATTTGTTTATGTTATGTTCAGTAAAAAGAACAGTTTATAGGGAACAGATGGGAAAAGGTTTGTCTTATTCCGAATATTTGACTATAACGACCCCTTGGTAGATGGCGAATTTTCACAAAAAAAAACACTTTAAAAATTTTCATACAAGAGAATTATTTCCAACGAAGTGAGGAGAATGATTGTTTTAGGATGAAGTAAACGCAATATTTTTTTCGAAAGTGTGAAATTTCCTTGCACATATAGTTAAAATACTTTTATTATTTTATAAAAATTTGATCAAATTTCTGAAACGTTACTCAGATGTCACTCGTAAGTCTTGTTTATTTATCTGCTTTTTATATCTATACGTTCCTATAAGAATTGTGTTCCGCTAGTAATTTAAAATGTGAATGGGCCCCTTTGGTGGCACAGATGATATCGTTTTTGCTCCTAACAGAGTCATCCCGGGTTTAATTCCGGTACGGCTAGAAAAATTTGTAACTTTTCACATTTATGCCCCAGTTTATATAGCTGTTACTACTGAAAAGCGAACCCTCCTTCTTCTATCCGCTTCCTCCTAGTATCATAACTCTGTATATTACTAACCTTTCCACGGGAGTCAAGTTGTTGGCAAACCCAGTGTACCAACACACCACAAGCCCACATGCGATGTGCGTACGCTTTTGGTGGAGAAGCGGGATTCAACCATAAACCACAACCTTTATGGTAGAGTTCGCTGCCACCAGCTTGGTTTCCCCAAGCAATCAAACACTCGAGTAATAACAATATAACATTTAATTCAAATTAAATAAAGTTCTGAATATTTACAAATGTAGACAAACTCGCAAATCATAAATACAAGTTTGAACTTGTTATTACTTGATATTGCTATCTAAAAGCAATAATTACACACAGTTATAACTACTGGTGTTATGAATTAACTCGGAAATCTACCCAGATTATCCGAAGTTCAAAAAGTTCCAAGTTGCTATCTCGAAATAAATAACTGTTCCAAGCTATGTTATTCGCGCCTATAGCAGGTAATAGAATTACCGCAGCAATTCTCAGTGGTCTGACGACCAAACTAACCAAGTTACATATTAAATAACTTGCGTACTTCTATACGCTTTCGCACTTGTCTCAAAGTCTGAAAGCCTCCAGTATAAAAGTCACTTAGGAGCTGAAATCCCTCCAATATATATTGAGGCGGAGGTCACGTAACTACCTCTTCGCCCGTTTCCAACACCCCACCTCGGCTTGGTCATTCCTCAGCTTCCGAGAAAAACTGCCTTTTCGGATGAACACTATTTCTGTCAAATGCTGAAATATTCCATACACACTCATTTTCCTTCTCCGAGCGTTCATCTCAGTTTCCAGAAGTAGATGGGAACTGGTCAATCTCTTCACAATACGAGAGGTCTTAACGCGCACCTTTCCTTGTTTGGGCGGCGACGGGCATGGCTCTTAATCGCCTTTGGTATTTCCGGCGAGCACAGTGCTTGAAAATGTTATTTCAAAATCTGTACTGGCCACGATGTTACATCCAGCTACGCGACCCATCTACTAACAATAACCTACCATCCAACTCCTTCCTCCTATCGCTCCAAGTAGATAAACTTCAATAGCACGCTACATTTCCCATTTTCAAATACTACTGTAGAAATAAATGTGAATGCACGTAGACACAATGATTACTTCTTCTATTGTTTCTTTCACTCTGCATTTAGTGTTTTTGTTTCATTATCATTCCAATTAATCTCAATTATTATTACTTGATATACAAGTATATTTTCCCTCTTAATCATTAATGACCTTCGGTTTTATCCTTCTTTATACATTATATACTCTTCTTCCTTTTGTATCCACTGGTTGTCTTCCTTCTCTTCATTTTCGTGTACACAACTAGAAGTCACCCCTGCCTCTAGCCATCATTCAAAATCCGGACACTTACCCATTGTTGCTGGCACATTCTCAGCCGCACTTCTCATGGGGGTGTACATCGCCACAATCCTGTATCTTTATTCATCTTGAGAAAGTACAAACAGCGAGTGGTACGTTAATTACACACTGATCGATTCCCTTCATGTAAAGGACGCTTAATCCTAATTTTTTCATCAAGGGCGTCGCCCGGATCTTTACTCCTGGTACGAACCTCCCTCCCACTGGAAAGCGGGACTCCGGGGATTCTCTCCCGAAAAAAAAAATCAAACACATGGAAGTCACAATGTACACTACTGTAGCACTTAAAAACTGTTTAAGTCCTAGCACATAAAAACCAGCACGTTTTTTTCCCTAAAAATTCTTGTTTACTGACAATTAAATTATTTTATTCTTAAACTGACATGTTAAGTTTAAAGAGTATTCGATTACAATCACAGGTTTGTTTCTTTTTTAAGTTTTTTGCACTCCACGTTATTTGAAAAAAGACCAAGTATTTGAATGAATCAGCGTACTTTGAACAAATTAATTTGTTTTCGCAAATCATTTTTACACGAAATGTTTTAGAACTAACTATGTATTGCATTTGTCTGGATCGTAAATGAATTATTGAAATATTTTTGTTTTTACCAACTTCAATTTTACGTAACCACAACCTACAAAAGAAAGTTTTTTTTGTTATCTTCAGTTTCATACAGTGCACTACTAAAATAGTGTAAGAAAATTAAAATAATATGAAAATTTGAGAAAATATGAAAATTTGGTTCCCTCCCTCGCAAGTCACTCAGTGCAGTCCTCATCCCTCGTGACACCATTGGATCATGTAGTTTATTTTTTCAGTTTTCTCAATATAAATGGAACCCTGCCTACTAAATGAATGGTGACTACCGTAACTCAATTCTCAATACACTTTTTTGCAATTACAAATGAAAGATAATATTTACGGAAAGTAGTTTTTTTTTATTCTCCAAAATTGATTTCTACATTTCTTATCTCATATGAACTCCGGACAAGAATCTTTTAAACACATTTTAGTTATAGAATGTCGTTATTAAACAATTTATTAATATTGCGCAAAAATCCCATTAATGGCTTCAAAATAAATTTTCTTGTTTCTCTGTGGATGACAACCATGGTACTCACCCACTTTCACACATGAAGCTTTTTTTTTTAATTTTTACCTTTGTTTTCCCGAACTCTATCCCCAATCCACAATTATAATTTTACTCATTTCCGGTTTGTGGCACCCCTGTTCCACCGCCACGTGAATACACGTGTCGCGCGCTCGCTATGAAGTCGACGATGGCGCCTCGACGCGGTGCGCGGCGGACGAAGATTAACAACACCGCACGCACGCGACGTCTTGCGGCAGCATGACAAACCAATTTCCACGAAGGGTCAGGTCCTGTGGTGACGTTGGCGGGGGGAAAGGAAAGGGGTGAGTTGCTACGGCAAGGTAATGCAATGGAATCATGAGGAAGATTAGACTTGTTGCTGTCGTGCATACATTTCTTTCCTCTATGCAATTTTATATATTGTCAAGGAAACTTAACAACTTGAAAAAAAATCAGCGATCATGAGTTTGCTTGAACCAACTGAAAACTATCTATAACTGATTTGGTCGGAAAACTAAAACTCAGTTGAAAATCTAGCACCCACGCTACTTTTTTAATCATACCTCTCCCAGGGAAAACAAACAGCAAAACATTCAATACAAAGACAAAAGAAACTAAATCATAATAAATCCCTTTAAAAGTAAGATTTTGGTACTCTGAAAAGTTGAATCGAACCTTTAAAAAATAGCCGTACAAACATGAAACTCAAAAAGTGATCTGACCTGTTGGTATTAAA
>NNCF01125844.1:86622-97968 GCA_002313205.1 Laupala kohalensis
TCTTTCCAAAAGCTGTTGTACTATAAGTTATGAGTCAATGACTCCGTACTTTGTGTGGCTAGTACCCGCCTGAGATGCTGGCTGGACGATCGGGATTCAAAACTCGGGGAGATATGTGACTTTAACTCATACCATAATATCTGCACTGAAGAACCGTCTGTATCCCTCGGACCAAGCGGCCGGAGCGTGATGCTGGTTCTTACATCTTGTGACGAGGCTCATTGTGGAGCTCTATCATCCACAAGCCACATGGACGTATTTTAAGACCTGTTGTGATCAAGGGATTGTCAGTTTTCGACAAAGTTAAGAACTATGGATTTTCAATCGTGGATTGTCAAAATTATTCCCTCAGGAAAGTATTCGTAAAGTAGTCAACTCTGTTAATTTTAGGACATTTATAGGCTGAAGCTGATAACCAAGCTGGAATTTTAATTGTTTTTCCTTTTTCCCCCTCACATTTTGTACTTTTGAAAAATAAATTTCAAACAATATTAACCTCGTGGGACCGTTTGAATTTAATTTTATAGTGTATATAAATTCATATTTGTCAACATTTTTGTTTGAATTTGCAATTTTTTGGCGAAATAACTGTAATCAATGAAAGTTTACTCGCGTGTTACTGAAACATAACTTATACTGCATGAATGAGTTCAATTATTATTAAACTAATTAATACGTAGACACACATGTAAATTGATTTTAAATGTGCATATTGCAAATATTTGGGGCATTTAATCGACGTTTTATAGCATGTTATGGACATTTTAACGCATATTTTAAGTTCATACTTTCAACTTTTTAGTGTGCATTTTCTATTTTTAGTGCATATCTCTCCGAACCTTGCTGATAAAATACGGATTTTCTGTTCATGTTGTTTTATAAGGATTAAATACTTTTGTATCACTGTATGTAGTCGTCATTGTTGTTAGTAAATAAATAATTGATTGCCAAAAAGGAAATTGAACATACATATGACCACACGAAAGGAATAAAATCGTTCGTCAAATGTCCTAAACCTTTTCAGATGGCGTAGTTTGTTATTGAAATTTTAAATTTAGTTTCTTAAAATTATGGACAAATTGAAAATTATGTCCTGAAATATTAGCTGCAAAGAAATAAACAGGATTTTCTTTAACAATGGATGTTAAAGAATGGAGTGATGAAAAATGTATGTAAAGAAAATTCAAGTATCTTCTGTAGAGGTAATACACAAATATAAATTTCAAAACGAATAAGATCATCAGCGCAGAAATCGCTTTCACTAACATCTTTTCCACATCATTTGTCTTAAATAGAGCTGAATGGTTATGTTTTAAAAATGAAATATTTCTTAAGGTTCAACAGGAAGACATTTTCCCTCGCTTTTTACATTTCACATACTCATGGTACTGTATATTGTTAACTTGGTTACCACAAAAACCGTTACAATACGTTTTAATAATATAATATTCATAAATAATAATTTTTTTTTATTTCGTTATTATCCACTATGTTTTTCCAGTAACATAATTTACATTTAAAATGTGAACAATAGTCATTTTATAATTTCTCATATGTGCTTGTATTATAGACGCCTCAGCAGCCATGAAATAAGGAAACTGATGTCGTATTGAAACAACCTGTATACCAATTCACATACAAAATAAAGAAGCAAGTGGAAGATAATTTGATGATTGGTATTGTATACCAACATACCCAACAGATTTAGCGCTGAGTTTATATGACATTGGAAACCATTAGCGGCACAATTTGTTCCACGTATCACTGAAGTTCTTCAACAATGCCATCATCCTCAAAATGAGTAGTATGAAAGAAAATTGCCAAGTCAAACTCATCGCTAAACACATGAATCTACAATCGTACAATACAGTCGTGTAGTCTCCTTTCAATGGTGACTGTTCTTCTATCTCCATCAGCACGCAATCCGTGCTCTCCATCCGCATTCGAACGACTAACTGAACAGGTCGAAATGGTGCATGTGAACCCACATTACAAGCACCTTAAGGAGTACGAATCTGCTGCAACAATAAGCGTGAAACTAGAGAATCTGGAACGATCCTCGCAGGTCCAACTTAAGAAACCCTTCATAAGAAGGATGTGCCCTTGTGTCTACGTGAAAACGGAAGCAAAATTATGCCCTTGATGTTTAAATAGTGAATACATTATATTGCTCCGCTTTCTACTCATCGCCAGGAAGTCCTTGGTCATAGGAATTGATTCCATGTTACTCTAAAAGAACTGAAGTGTTGATATACTATCATAGATCGACACGCAGCTACCAACTATGCATGTATCCAAAAGCCATCAAGCAAGATTAATCATGAGCTTGGGGTTCCATATGTGAGTCTTTTCTTCCACCTGCATGTGATTGAAGGAGTCATTTTCAGAATCGAGAAATGCTTCTTCCTCCTCGTGTTGTGCACTGGATCGTATGAAGGCTGTTGTTCATTCATCATTCTGAAATTAAACGTTATTTGTCTTAGAACACGTTTAATTTTTGCAGAAAATCGATTGTGTAGCGATTACAACGTGTAATTAACACTCGCCTTTTACAGTTTGGCATGCCACACTTGAGTGCTGGCCAATGAAGAATTCAATCTTATTCTGATTTCTTAAATGCAAATAAAGGTTTATATGATAAATTGTTGTACAAATCGCACTAACATATTATGTATATTATATTCAATTAAATGATCAAAAGTACTGGGAACGATGAATAGTTATGATATCAAAACATAACATGTAAACAAGTTACACGTAACAATTAACTAATTGTATTCACAATATAATCAAATTGATTAGGGACTTAGTAACCTAATTTAGCAACAAAAATCGTATTACAATTGAGCTGAAAAGATACAAAACAGTCCTCATTTTGTGCATATTATAAAGCAATTATAAAAAATAATCTCTTACAGTCCAAAACTAGGAAAATTAACTCTTATGGGTACAAAACTGAAAACTGGCACACAAAGTATCAATGTGTTGACTCATTCATTAAAAATATGATGGGAAAAAATATTAAGATTGATAATAAAAATGCGACAATTGAGAAATAAATTGATGTTTTTTGTGTGTGGGGTTTTACGGCTCGTCGACATCGAGGTGATTGGAACCCTAAAATTGTGTTCAGGTAGGGAAAATGCAATTACGCGCTAAGAGCCAACATGACTCTCCCCGCGTGTGGGACTCGGCGAATGACTCAACCATACCCACTAAAAACCTCCTGAATTACAATATATCAAAACATACAACAGAATATTGAAGTCAAAAAATGAGGGGGGACTAAAAATTAGGAAAATTAAAGATACCCTAGCCCTAATAGCGTCGGGATCGTAAAGAACAAGAGGTGACCAAGGAAGGTTAGGCAAGAGAAAGGAAGGAGCCTTGCACTAGTAAGTGGAATTGAGATATAATGTGTAAGTATTGTGTATATAAATTGAGAAATAATGTATAAATATTATTTACATGGCAAGAGTGCGTCGCAAATGTGAAAAATACAAAAGCGAGCGGGCGCGTGCTGCACTAAATGCGGCATTACTCGCGACTCACAAGGGAAACAGGCAAATAATAAGGAAAAAAAGTCGCTTATTTGACTCAATGGTGATGTAGTCAACAAAGCATAATTAGGAGCAGCAGCCCACAAAGTTAACAGAATCATCCAAAAATCATAGGTTGAATACGTCTGCCGCACTCAGTGTATCGGTGAGCCCATCTGAGGATTAATATTCGTTTATATATTTTTATTGAAACAAAATCATATTACAAAAATGTAAAACAATTTTTTTCTTATACGAAACTCCTGTGATAGCTTTATGAATTATTAACTATACATGTAGTTTTTGCATTCAATTTCATGTAAATTAATACTTTTGCAATTGGCGACATTTAATATTTCTTTTGCATACATTTATGGGTATGAAACTATTCTAGCCATAGTTAATCCTTTGACCTGACGTCATATTTTTTATAAATATGTTAAATGCATAGATTTCTTTTAAAGAAATTGGAGTTTGTATGAAACTATACGATAGAATGCAATTTACGGGCTAATTTAATTACGGGTAACCAAGAAACGTAATTTACTTACTAATTTAATTACATTATTCTTCATTCTGCAATTTAAGTCCATTTTTCACTTTCAGTTCTCACTTCACTGGAGAATTTTTAGAAATACCAAAGATTTCGCAATACTGATTGTCCATTGATCGTTGCTTAGTTACGTAGTAGGTCATTGTGGGAGCCAACACTCAGTGGACCAAATATAAAGAGATAACTTATTATTTGTATTTGTTTATTATTATTTTAAAATGTTATGAAGTATATTATTGAAGTATTTATTTATTTATTATATGTATCATTGCTTTGAGTCAAGGATTATTTATGTATTTACGTTGAATAATATCTCTTGATGAAGAATTGTACTCAAAGCGTTTTTAACTCATGACAGAACTCAACGAATTTGTTGTAGAGTGGACGAGGTCTTTTAACACTGCAGTACTCGCATTAGATATTTGTAACCATAGTACTCATTCCTCGGATTACTATTGAAATCCATTTTCTTAACCTTGTTTTCAACCAGCTAATTCAAAGTTTTTTTGATGGTTTCACAAGCAATGAAGGACCCTCTTCGAAAATATTTTTGTTTATTTAAACAAATAACTCAATGGTAAATAACTTTTTATGAAACAAAGGAAATACGTTTGTGAATTAAATATTTTCACGTAAGGAAAGGTCAAAATTTGTTAGTGATTTAATCACCACAATCATTCCGAAAACTGTGTTGGTGGGATAAGCAGAACTATTTACAGCACTTGATATATTTTCTATACAGCTCTTAAATAAATAATAATGAAATTGTCTTAAGGCCAGTTCGAAATAGTATTTGACAAATTGCATTCTTCAAAAATACCTTCATCACTTATTTTGTCGTAACCTCTGGCGTATCTCTTCTCATTCTGCTCAGCTTTCGTAGTCGAACATTATACTACTCTTCAAATAAAACAGCGAAATGAGCCAATACTTAAAGATGAAATGGAGAAAATTTAAAAATACTCTGAAAATAAACAGAAACGTAAGTACTCCCGCGGATTGTAATAGTAAACCAGACAACAAATAAAAACCCAAAAAACATCAATGCGTTCACTTTGGGTGCTGCTACCAATCTAATTATGTGCTGGTGTTTGAGGGGGGAAGGGATGTTGGAGGACGACTCAAGGTTTTGCGAACTCTTAGGCTCGGTCTACATATAGCGTTTCCGACTGCCGGTACGTCGGATCAGCAACGCAGCCTTAGCCCACCGGTGGCGAAGGTGATAGTGTTCTCACTTTTCACCAAGTCATCTCAGGTTCGATTCCACATTAATGTCCCAGTTCATATATCTGTGACTACTGAAAACCCAACCTTCCTTCCTCTATCCAGCTCCTCCTAGTATCAATAACTATTCACTTCTACTTACTAACCACTTCTGACCCCTCCACGTGGGCCAAGTTGTTCGTAAACTCAGCTAAGCGGCCCACCTACTAACAATGACCTACCACCCGACTCCTAACTCTATCCGCTCCATGTAGATAAGCTTAAATAGCACGCTACATTTCCCATTTACAAATACAACAATACAAAACAAAAAAACGCAGTCTTGAAAATTTTAATGTAGCGTAGTCGCGGCTCTACGGAGTGCGTATTTCAACCGGCGATTTAGTTCCCTGAAGGAAATACAAAAAATAAATTCTGGTAAGTGAAGAATATTTATGTCGGAGAGTAACGGTGTTCATTAAAATAATATTGTAATTAATTTTCAAACCATTATATATTATTTCATATACATGAACGAAAATGTTCCAACCTTAAAAACATTAAAAAGTTTTCCCATGAGGAAAAATTCTAAATGAAAATATTGGAGAAGGAAGCCTATTTAAGTTTTATGTGGAACCTTTTTCTCTAAAATTATTTGTTTGATTGGACCAAAGTAATGAAATGAGAAAAATGTCGAAGTGGGTTTTATTTTTATACCTTCAAATCAACAAAATTTGATCACTAATGTTTTTCATTCGAGAAACGTGTTACGTTAGTTTTCTCAACGTTTTACAACAGTGAATTCTTATATGATTAAATTGCAACAATGCAATTATTTGGATGAAATTTTAAATTTATTTGTAATATTATTTGGAAAACAGACTTCTGAAACAACAAGATTCGTTTTAGTCATTCCGAAACGTGTTGAAAGGTTTTGAGGGGAGACAAATTGTTTTGAAGGGAGAAAAATTATTTCAAAGAGTACATTTGAAATAAGTAATATTAATTGAGCAATATCATTATTACGTTTTCTTTTTTTCAATATTTATTTGCATAACACACATTGATCGATGCCTTCTGTAAAACCATATCTTCTTTCAAAATATATTTTTAAGGAATTATAGCAACAACATCTCGCAGAGGAATTGTCAACGAAGCGATTTAAAGTGTAATCAACGCGTATATAACAACTCAGAAATTAGTAAATGAAATATGTATAATCTTCTCAAATTTACGATAAATTTAGTCCCAGTGCCAAAATAATAAAAAAATTGTCTTTTTTTAAGACAAAATAAATAGCGAAGGAAAATCAATAAATTTGATTTTATAAGAAAAATAATAAAACATTTAAATAATATTTAGAAACATCGCATTTCTCATTCATTATTAATCAATTCACTATAAAATGTTAAGGACCAAAAAAGTAGATTCTTCAAAGTCAGAAAATTGTCTCCATCTCATTTGACAAAAGTACGAAACTTTTAACTTAATAAAAATGAAATCAATTATTCTATTACGTCCCAGATAAATCACAAACCATTTGAATATGCGGGCTTCTTACTTCACTCCTGTTCTTTCGTTCTGATTGGTTTAAATGTCTAAGCAGCAACTCAAGACACAGCTATCGTGAAAGGAGGTCCCAATGGCCACACTCAAGGTCTCGCGGCATGTCTGCAATGAAGGGACTATGCCATAAGATACTGTGTGTTAAACCCTCATTTCTTCACGACATACAGCCCGTAGTCAACGCAGCAGGACGGTGGTGGGAAAGACCAACGGGCGGGGAAAATACGCAGCGTTGGATGTGAATATCGTACGATTTAAATGTACATGCTGCGTTGCCTTCGACCCGACGTACCGGCTGTTGCCAACGCGATGTGGAGACCGAGCCTTAGTTGTTTGTTTTATTTTTATTTTTGTGGGGTTTTAGGGCTTGTGCACCCTAGCGTTGCTCACGACTCTGACTCAACTTTAGGATGTTGGCATGCGACAAGGAAGTGTGCGGCTCATGAGGAAGACAAGCAAAATTAAACTTACTCTGATGAAGGCCAAAATAAAGAGGGCCTAAACGTTGGCATAGTGTAAATAGGAGTTTTTATTTCTTCACGGCCAAAACGCAAAAAAACGTAAAAAAAACACACCAAAGAATTGTTATTGAAAATGGTCGAATATCAGATTAATAGAAACGTCTTATGGTCCTTCACGCACCATTTTCTCCGCGCAATACCCTCGACCTTTATAATCCTCTGAAGTATACAAATGTTTATATTAACTCCTTTAATTACTGTTCTCCATTCTCTACGATGGAAAGGAATAGGTCATTTTGTGAAGACACGTTAAGGAAGAGTTTGGTATAACGTGAAAAAGTGTGAAACGGGGGGGGGGAATACAAAATTCTCAAAGATCGCGTTACGTAAGAACGAACCCTAATACGTTTGGAAGGCCGCATTTTTATCCTGAATCATAGTAAGTCTGATTCGTGAATGTTTTCCAGTGAGAATCGCAAGATCTGTGAATTATATATCATTTTAATATCACTGACTAAATGTTTCCTGTACAGGAAATCAATACATGTGATTTTGAAAAGGTAACACGAATTCCAGATTTTTAAATTATCATAAATGTTAGATAAAATGTTTAACTTGACTTAACTTAAATAAATATTCTGTTTCATAACTGAATAAATTTTAATAAAAAGGATTTAATGGGATGGATGTTCTGTAAATTTTATAAGCCACTCAAATACAAAACTTCCTTCTTCTTCTTGTGCATTGAATAATCACCTTATTTCCCTTTCTCGAAAGACAGTAGATATGAGTACTATCGAGTATCACGATGCGATGTTAAGGGTTGTCTTGTAGCTATTCCGAAATAAAATTTAGTTTTTTTGGACAATAATTTAAATATTTTACTTTTCTTTACTCATGCAAACCGTATATTATTATTATTATTATTAATATTATTATTATTAATATTATTATTATTAATATTATTATTATTATATCTGAGTACGAACTCAAGTGGTTTTTAAAATAGTAGTAAAATGGCGGATGATAATACTTTTCTAGTTCTAGTTACTACACGAAAAAAGTAAGAACTCTCTGATATAAGACACTTCATTTTCCTTGCTTCGTTCTTAGGCCGCTCAATACATGGCGGAAAGGGCTGGAGGGCAAAAAGGGAGCTGGGGCTACCCGCCTCATCAGCGAGCTGCACACGTGTCCTTCAACCTGTTTATGCCCCTGGAGGGGGCGGACGAGCGGTCATCCTGTATTCTTGCCTAGTGGTCTAACAGAGCCCCTAGGGACTTCCCGGGAGCTTCTGCCCAAGGAGGAAATGCCCACGAGGAATCGGTAGCGCTATTCTCTTGGCTCTCGTGTGACTACGCGATCTTTGCAGCAGCTTCTGTGATTGTGAAGCACATCGACATTATTGTAGTACAACGTTCATGAATGATGGGTCCTCACGCATACAACTCGAAACATCGGTTGTTGAAGATACTTATAAGAAATTGTGATGAATCAAAGTGTATGTTAAGCTCACACCAAATGTTCGTGTGTTTCACTAACACATCATTGAAGGAAGCGTGGTCAATGAAGCATTTCCCAGCACGATGCTCAGTTATTCGGTTGTATATTAGCTTGTGACAATTAAACCATCAAAGCGTTGTAATTGCTGGGCTGCTCGGATTGTTCAGTGCCTTTCCATGTTACATGTAGTTTACGATATTCTGCCTAAACAAAGAATTTTTTTTTGTTTAATTTTTACTGTCACTCATTAAAATGGTCATAGTTTGACAAATCGAGGTTTGTGACGTGAAAATCGAAAGAACTTAGTCTCGTCTTTAGGAATATGGATATTGTTCTTTTTTACCCGGGATGCGACTGATGTCCAACGGCGAAGAGGTATCAAGCGCCTCAAATATAAGAGAAATCATTAAAAGCAAGTAGTATTCAAATTTGACCTTCAGTTGTTCGCGTTACTCAATCTCCAGATAAATTCAGAATTTATTGTTGATTTGTATAGATTATCCAGGTAAGTGTGCTCAAAGAGTACAGTGCATTATTATTCATCCGAGATTAGCTTTAAACTAGAGATTGTTATTGGTTTTCTTCTTTTTTAAGTTTTGTACAATATGGTTCTTCTGATGTAAAGACATGCTGCTGTAGACCATAACATTAAAAAAGTATTTCCATAGTTTTCTCTAATGACTTGTTTTTGCACTCTATTTCTTTTGGTGTTACATGTTTACAGTGATTCTAGTGGTTGCGTTTGAACCTCCATCTCATCGCTGAGCGTGGGTTCAATCCGAACGCGGTCGAACTAGGTGAGGTTCCAGTTACCTACTCCACGTAAATGTCAGTCCGGTACCGTAAGTTCCCCGACATCTTAACAACTCTCCTCCCAAATTTCCTCCACCAAAGTCTAAAGTGTGGAAGAGCAGGTCTCCTAGTCTGAATTTCGCCATTAGACCATTAACAACTAGTGGTGCAAAACCATTGCACATACTTTTTCATACACGTTTCTCCGTCTGCAGCATAGAGTGAGAAAAAAGTCTATAAAGAGAGGGTCATTTCTAGCAAGGTCTTCTATATTTTGGTCGTCTTCCAACTCTATTCGAATATTTTATTAAATAAATCCTTTAACTTCTATTTACATACAAGCCATCTTCAATTTACATATTCAGTCGTATGTTTTTCAGTTTACGAAAAGTGTATTCTACGTCTAATTTGTCCATTTACACTGCTAAATATTATTCAAGCTTCTTGAAATAGTAAACGAACATCCATGTACTCAGAATCGCTGCGCACAGACGGATAGACAGACGGACGGATAGATGGGCGGACGTATGCCAAAAACCACTTTTTCAGAATCATGGATTGCCAAAACGGATATTTACGTCGAAATCTTGCTTTCGATTTTTTTTCACGATTACAAAACTTTCTATATACTACGTAAATTAGAAAGTAAAACCAGTACACAATGATTCTGACATTGATTTTCCATCATCTCTCATAGAAACCTTTCAATGAAGCGTCTTTTCCGTCTAGTATTCTTCATCTAGTAGTTCTCGCGTATGCGACGTGTGTCGTAATCGTGTGCTTTGCGGCTTCATGACTTGTGGTCAGGGAGTTTCGCTCTTCACCTGGAGATTACTCTTGGTCGTCGGTGCTCTGCGTCTGTGGAGACGCTCTGAGTCACAGATGAGTAACGCGAGGGAGGGCGCATGCCCTTGGAGAGGGCACGATGGACGTTCCGACCACCAGGGACATCATGAGCAAAATACGAGGGAAATCACTCTAAAGAGGAATAGAGAATTATGAGGAAAGTATACAAGAAATGAAGAATAGCAAAGAGGACTCAGAGTCAAAACAACATCCTATTACAGAATTTCGAGGACAGGAACATTTGTACTCAGTTAGGATATGAAAATAATTTTGTGACAACTACTTATGAATGCCATGAAGGGTTTTCATTTCTAATATTTATGATCAGTAATCATCGATGCTTTGTTTTTGTACATTATTTATTCAAAAACCAGAAACACGAATTTATTTACTCTCCCCCTACAATCTTCAAATTTTGTTTTCTTAACACTTCTTTCTACACTTCGCTAAAATTTGTCTTTTAATAGTTGGTATCCGGCAGGATAAATGTTTAGTTTAACAGTATTTATCATTTACAAGGGCCGGTTTGCCTACTGTTTCTTTCAATATGATGATTTTTATGACATCAATATGACACTTGGAACCCAAAAATTCTATTCGAAATTTTTCTCGTTTGTACCGACTTGTTCATAGTTTAGAAACAATATTGTGGTGTCCCTGTTGGTTTTCATATTCATTAAATTAGTATTGTATAAATTTGTGTTGTATTTTTGAGATATATTGAAAAACGTGTTATAATATTAATGCTGTGCCATGAGCTCAATTGACAACATTTGAGAAATTTCTAAAACAAAATAATTGAAAAATCAAATGAGAAACAGGATATATATATATATATATATATATATATATATATATATATATATATATATATATATATATA
>NNCF01125844.1:98081-157119 GCA_002313205.1 Laupala kohalensis
ATATATATATATATATATATATATATATATATATATATATATATATATATATATATATATATATATATATATATTCGATTTTTTATGAATCAGATGCGTCATGCTATCGATGATGCTAAAATATTCAGGCTTCTCCTGAACAAAATCTCAAAGATTTTATTCAAACAAGTTGAAGAATTAAGAAAAAAATTTTCTCATTGAAAAGTATTTTGTGAATTATATATCTACATACACGTCACTTATTTTTTAATTGAGTTTTTTAAATCTTAAAATATAAATGCTGGTACCTTGAACCTTATAATAATGTTGATATGATGCATTATAACACTCAACCGAATGAATATTTTATTATCTCTCTGATTCTTATATAGAGAGGTAAAAATCCTTCTTTCCTACTTCTCATTTTATCCTCTTTCCCACCCTTCGTTCCTTGGGGTCAGTCTTCGCCCCAGAAGCATTACTCTAATGGTTGCTCTAGGAGCACCGGTCCAGTGGGGTGCGACCACATCTCTACAAGCTGCAATACGTCCAGGAAATGACCTTCATACATTTCAAGACCGAAACACACGGACTAAAAGTTAACGTTTTAATTTTTAAAAGAATTTCTCTTCTCTCTTGGATTCTTTTGGGATTGTGGTAATGCTTTTATAACGATGACGCATTGCAAGCTGTCTTTATGTGCTCGTAACTTTCGATTGCAGGAAATATATATTAATTACTCGTCGTACGGCTTATTCGGGGGAATGAGAGTTGGCGTCCTTATTTGTCTGAGTCATGGTCACCGCTTTGTTTTTGTTTCTTGGAAGAAACGAGTGGATACGAACCTTAGAATATAAAAGTAAGTTACGGAATGAAATAAACTACAAGATTAAATTTAACAGACGAATCATCAGGCAATATATTTTCCTTGTATTGTACTATTTGGGGTTTTGGTTAAAAGCAGTCGTATCCCCTAAGACATTTTTTTTCTTCGATATTTCCATCCCTCCCATTTTCCATTTCTTTTATACTATATTACTTGATACTCCCCTATTACTTGATAGAACTTTTCAATTATTATCGTCAGGGTCATAATAATTAGTCTATCCAAAGCGATCTATTCACAACGAAATGATTTTTTTCTTTTTTCAAACATTATTTTCTATCGAAAAAGTACATTTTTTAAGCTTTCATGTTATTGACTTCTTGATCACACAATTCAGTGCAGATAACTCAATTTAGGAAAAAAGAGACTAACAAAAATACATGTTATTGTCATAAACATAGTTTTTATGACAATAAACACCTTTAAAGTAAATCAGAATTGTTTTCGTATCGTCACGAACTTTATTATTATTTTTTTTACGAAATGATAGAAAAATTATCTTTTGGAGAGAAATTCTAACCTCGAATAGCATGGAACTGTAATGAGCTAAAAATAGTTCGTTATGCACCGAATATATCTTGCAAAACAAACCGTCATGAGTCTTACAAAAAGATTGCTTTTTCGCAATCAGTAAATTTATATCGGTTTAATTAATGTATTGTATTAAAAAAATATCAATAGAAAATTTTCTCACAAACATTCCTTGATAAAAGGTATTGCGTTCCAGAGTTCATTTTTTCACGACTACATGTTTTCAATGTGTTCTAATAAATCTTCCATTTCTTCTGCACAATTTTCTCCGTAATCACTATATAATATGTAGAATTGTAAAGATAATCATTTTTTTGTTATTAATAAGTATCGATAAAAATATATAACGTTTCAACGTTTTGCGAAATTTATTGAAAACTCTGTTGCTTATTGACGATTTGTAAATATACCTACATTCACCTCGTTAGATATACTACGAAAAAATAGGAACTATCAACAGTCGACATAGGAAATATGTGTGGTTCTCTTGGAATTAATAATATCTGAAATTTTATTGCTCGTACATCTTTATATGTTTTATATGGACATTTTTTGATTGGCACTCTGAACACCATGCATGTCATCAAAGATTCGAAATATGATTGTCTGTCTTTGAAGGGCGATTTAATACTCTGCGAATGTTTCGATGTTTTGGAATGAGCAGAGGGTGAAAATACAAGGGTCGACAAAAGAAATTCGAAATGAGATTTCCATTCCAGCACCCTCGTTCACAGTTTTACATAATCTGGTTATGTATCGGTCCTCCCACCGAGGAAAATTCTCCAATTGCTTGCCCCTACATCTCCAATTTTGAAGAGCAGACGTCAGCTGCATGTGTCTACCCCCTATGCTTGTAACTGTGTTCCCCTAACGAAATTTCGTCCCTGAAATTTCATAGCGAAGGGCGTTTGAAAGTTAATTTACCATCTGGACATAATATTAAAGTAAATTTCTTTCGAGACATTTACTAAAGGAATTCTTAATGTTTTCTATGTCTTGAGATTAGTTCCACGTCGAATACTTGAATTCTAGG
Source organism: Laupala kohalensis (assembly GCA_002313205.1). Lineage (NCBI taxonomy): Eukaryota > Metazoa > Arthropoda > Insecta > Orthoptera > Trigonidiidae > Laupala > Laupala kohalensis. The sequence goes on from NNCF01125844.1 coordinate 100,511, forward strand.
AATACTCTACGTATTCTATATCATGCACCATCTATGATTTAATACAACATTTATTTGAACTTAATATACATTGTTACTAAAAAAATGTGTGCGCTGAGAATTCGTGTGGGTTAACGATACATACAACAAATATTAATGATTAAAACAAATATTATTTTCAATTGATTTTAAATTATCTCAAAATCTCTTAATTATAAGGGAAAGATATTATTTAAAGGGTCTCACCTCAATCTTTTCGTCAATAATCAAATGTCAACATAACGCTTTAGTGAAAATCTTCCCCTTGATTATTTATCTCCGTGAAACGTATCTACCCTATAATTTTTCAGTGTGTTGAGGAAACAGTTCCATTTTTCAGCAATTTCAAGTGAATGACATGACATTTTCCAAGGATATTGTATTGTTCATTCCAAGGGTATTGTAATGAAAGAGCATTTTGTGATATTTATTGTTATTCTATTAATGTTATTAAAACCTTTTTCATAATAATTATGAATTATTAATAATAGTTAAGCATTTTTAATAAGTGTATATGAAGCATTCATTACATATAATTAAAAAAAAGAAATTGATTAGAGATAAATATTTGTCAGCAAACATGATAATTACAGCCGACTACAAATACATAAAAATAACCCTTTCTTCATTTCGTTTTCCTCCTGCCGAAGTGTCATGACATCATCTCTACTCGTAATGTAATATTACGAGTAAAAGTGATGCAATACAATGGTGATATCATGGGCAGTTAAATTCAAGTCATTCAAATAAATAGGTAAAATTTATGTATAGATTTTTGTATTCCGCGCCGATCCGTATTAGTTTGTCTAACACAATCAAACTTATTTATTCAACTAACTTCTTTTTTGTTTTACCAGAGGCAGTTAGAGATTCCACTATTATATTAATTTCTTTATTATTTTCTCCAGAAACAAATATGGGTACAAGTTCTACTGTTATTTTTATTTCATGAATTTATAAAATAATTTAATACTTTTCATATCTTAATTGGCATATACATGAGTGTCTGTATTTAATATTCCATTCGGTCAGCGTAAAATGAACTGGTCAAATCATATATTCGTATTTTCATTTTTAATATCCCACTTCTAGCCTCAATTATTAGATAAGTAGTGTTATTAAGCGTGGCGGTTTATACGCAAAGAGTTCAGTGTTTGATCCCCAATTATTAGATAATTGTGATTTGGTCATATATTACATTCGCGATAACTTTGGGTCAGGTGAAAATGGCGACGAGCCGGGAATCGAACCCGGGATATCTGCTTTGATCGCAGGAGTGTTAACCACTTCACCACTCGTTCGCCTTCCACAACTGTACACCATTTTCACCCAGTCATGGAAGAAATATGTACATAACGAACCTTAACACGTAGGTACATGTGAAACCGGTAATAAAGTGCACACAGCCGTCTGGTTCACTTATGGGGATGTCTCTCAGGTCTCAGGGGTTTAGGTCTGGGTGGAAATGGTGTATAGTTGTGGAAGGTGAACGGGTGGTGTTGTGGTTAANCGGCTCGTCGCCATTTTCACCTGACCCAAAGTTATCACATACTTTCTCCACGTGTAGGGTACACGGAAGAAATATGTACATATATTACGTTCATTTTCTCATCTCATTTTTAAACATATTGCTCCAGCAATTATTGTGGGTAGACTGTAACACTCGAATGTGGGTAAAATCTGACGAATAAAGTTTTAAAATTCCTCAAAAATAGAAATTTTTCGTATTGGTTCCGGTTTGCACGAATCTTTTCTTCATTAGAGTTGTTCTACTGCAGTAAATACGCAGCAGGTGAGCAAGTATTATTATTTCAGAATTATGATACTTTCCAGTTTTGCTTTCGAAAAATATTCTTGAATGACTTATCTTGTTTTCGTTAGTTGACCATAATATGCAGTGGATCTCCTTAGGATTTCGTGGAGGCAGAATATGTTACAAAGGTGACACTGGAAGGTCTCTTTTTCAGTAAATACTTATTCTACTCTCAAAAATATTGCAAAAATCATATATAATATAATATGTAATTATATATAATATAATATTATTATTATATGTAATTGCAGGAGTTGCAAAAATTCCTGGGAGATCAGGACGTGCACCAAGTATATTAATTTGATGGTTTAGGAGTTGATATCAAGTACGTAATTTTCGAAAAATTGATCTCAATGTGATAATTTGTTTTTAATGACAGGAATATGAAATGTTTTACTCTATCCTATTCGTTGCAATTTATTTTTTACTGATTTAAATCACTGGTGGTTGGTGAAACGTTTTCAGTCTTACAATGTAATGAATTACGAGATGATGTTAATAGTTTGAAAGATTTTTTTCTTTTATATGAAAAGCGTTTGGATTTTGCAACTTCATAAACTTCAATATTTTACCCTGTATGGTATTTTGACTTACTTGCATTTTACGTTCAATAAAAAATCTTTCAACATAGAAAAATCTGTTATAGTTCAGTGTTTTAACTCCACAAAGTCAATTTATCATGTAATAAATGGATTCCATGTTGAGTCACGTTTCATAAGCAAAAGAATTCCACTAGAACGACGGAAGATTAAATGATGAGAGCCTGACGAAGGATAAACGGATTTAACCTGAAAATATAATTACAACTTGTAAATGCATCTCTAATTCTCCTAATCTATGCTCACCACCAGAAAATTCTTATTCTCGTTGAATTACGTTTACTTAGTACTTAGTGCTAGTGAAGCATATGCACCAAAGTAAAAGTTCAAATTTACCATATTACATCGAGCACCGTAATCCAAGCAGTCTGTCAACATGAAGAGCAACACTTTCGCTAAATCCCTCCCGAGTTTAATCTCCACGACACTCAAGCAACTCACCACTGCATAAAACCCTTTTCCGAGCACTATTCAGTTAATTAATACCCGCGCATTTACTCTCAGATAGTCCATTGCTTTAACTTCTCCAACATAAGACGAATTTTCTGACATTATTCTATCCTTCTCTTTTCCTTTCCTTCACAAATTTCCCGCAATCTCGGTTTCACTACGTTGTCGTCCCCTCCGTCCTCGATTCGGGACGTGACGCAGCCACAGTCTTATCGCCCGTCCTCACCCTCCCCAACCACCCTCACCACTCCCCGCTTATCCGAAGTCAGCCAGAGAGGGTTGTTACCAACCTCGCCCTAAAACACGATGGATGTGACGTAAGAACGGAGAATCTTGATAAGACGAAATATGACAGATTTTTTGGAAATAACCGTTCCCGCTCATATTTTCCTCCTTCCGAGGAAGAGCAAGAGACTGGGAACGCCATTGTGAATATTTCCAACGTAATTTCAGAGGAGAACATCCACCATCGTTTTCGTCGCACGTTTGGCGGAGTTATTGCTGCGAAGATGTACTCTCCCGAAGGAGAAGCGAATTTTAGTGTTCGGGTGATGAGGTTCTACACGATGAATCATAATAGAGATGGAATTGCTCAGATGTTACGACTGTTATTTTGGGAGAAACGATGAGCGAGATGTAACTTGTAACCCAATTAGTGTTTTCGTTATCATAACCTAGAAATTACCCTTTACTAATATTCTGCGTTGACCACATCACGTTTAATAGCATTTCCAATGGAAAGGAAAATGGTTTACATTATCTATATCTTAAAATATTTTTAATTTTACTTCGTCTCATTATTTATTATGTCTTGGGACGATATTAAGTATTAAGCATTTTTTTATCAAAGATTGTAGCTCTCAAATAGAAAGACATTTAAAAAAATATTATCAGTGCCCTGAAAAACAAGAAAATATATTATAACTATAATATAGTAATAATGACTACGAAATTATTAATGTTTAATTAATTATAAATTTGAAATTAGTCTCTTTTCGTTTTATTCATTTTGAACGAGCTGTTGAAAATAGAATTTTGAATCAAAAGGTTGTTGGACTTCAATATGAATAAAATGCTTTACCAATTAGTATATAATTAGGATTTTAATGAAATACTTTGATCTCACATTTATATTTTTATCGTGTGAGTTCTATTTTTAGAATATAAAAATATACTGTTCGATCACAGAGAACCTGTTGAATTCTACTTCTGATATTTTCAAATATGACAGAGTTTGTGAAGTTGGATTCATCTGTCACTTTTCTACATCACAATATATTTTTTACTCTTTCTAAATCTCTTCTTTTTTTAGTATCGTATTTCAAACAAGGCAATGTTAAAATAGAATTGGTTCCCAAAAATATTACATATAAGATCTGTAATCAAGACCTTTTATTTAATAATTATGAACGTTTTACGCTCACTTTTGTAGCACTCCCACCTCTAACCGCGACTATTCTTCATGTTGAGTCACGCGTCAGTTATCTATGAAACACTCATTTACTTTCGTTTAGCATAGTGTAATATGTTAAAGATAATATTGATTTGAAATTAATTGCTAAAAGAATACATTCATGGAAACATTGGGAAATGTTTAAATTTGTCAAAAATAAATTTAATATTCAAACATTTATAAATATGGCTACTAAAAACTATGGATGTTGTCAGTAAATTGAAATAAAATGAATATTTTCTAGAAACTATTCGGAAAAGCTTATTCCTCATATTTTAGTTTATTTTTATGTTTTTGCAGTCAAATAGTTGGGTACTAATTCCTGTTATATAAAAAGGGATTTTGAAATTTCAAATTCACTAAATGTAAGAAATTCAGATATATGCAACAATTCATGTTTGAACATTGCATTTATTAATATAACATTATCTATGGTAATTGTTAATGTAAATAAATCATTAATGATACCGGAATATTTGGTAGATAATTAAAAAAATAATGAAAGTTACATTAATTTATTATAATGTGGCTGTTTCATTAATCTTGGAATACTTTAAGCATTCTAGTTTCCTTCATGCTTTCCTAAATGTAGATTTAAGGAGCAATATTTGTCAATTCAAAATTGGCTAAGTTGCTGATCGATCGTTTAGGTTCACTTCTGTANATTCAAAATTGGCTAAGTTGCTGATCGATCGTTTAGGTTCACTTCTGTAAGAAGTTCCTTACTAATTACATAAATCGACCTCGAACACGTTTCCTGGTTAAAACTGAAGAAAAGGGATGGATGAAGAAAATAAAGGACATATTAAAGCATGGAAGATTCGATGGGAGAAATGACAAAGGGAAGATCACCGATCAATTTATACCGGATGTACATTCACCCGTAAAAAGATGGTTCCAGTCGGGGTATACAATGGCAGAAATACTTACTGGGTTTGGTGGTTTCAATAATTATTTAAAATGGTTCAAAAGGAGAATTGATGAAACATGAGTTTGCTTACAAGGGGATGAAACAGTGGATCATGTAATTTGGAAATGGGAGTCATATAGAGCAGACCGAGATAAATATTTTGTAGAAATAAAATCTTAAGAACTGATAACGGAGACATCACATCGAATGATGGCCAATAAAGATAATTATAATGTTTTCAATAATTATATAACACGACTATGGGGAATTAAGGAATGTTCTAAAAACTGACATAGGAAGATACATAATGAAAGAAATATGGAAATGTAAGACATGTTATGAAATGTCTCACGACGAAAATTAATTAAATAAATTAATGAAAAAACAGAAGAAATATCTTAGGAATATCAAGGTAACGGAGACCATTCAAAATTCTTGTGCATGGGGTATCAAATTGTGTACATTGAAGGTATACCTTCCACTTCAACAAATGATGTCTACATGTCCGGAAGGGAATTTTTTAAATTATTGAATCAAGCAGTGAAAGGGTACATTTCGTTTGAATTTCGATGAGGAAAGATCGTATCTATTACAAATTACAAAACTGATATTTGATTGCTGATTTTAATTACTTTTTGAAACGGAACTGAACATTGAACAATAAACATTTATAAACAAATTTTGATTAGTTTTTTTCCTATAATGATCAATTTATTTAAAATGTTTTTCACTGTACCGATGAAGAGTGACCCCAAGTAGTTCTTGTTTAATTTGAAATGTAACAAATGTTTCCACAGTGCTTCATAATATGATTTTCAATTTCTTTGTTCTAAACTTTTTATTTAAAAAAATAAAGTGCGTTTTTGTAAATTATGTTACCTGTTTTCTTCATTTTTTATACAGAAAGTGTTTAACATAGATGCGTAGAAATTTTCATACTTACTTCGTTTACTTATTAATGGAGGTGAGTATGAAAATAGTGCAGAGTTTACGAAAATCTTAAACAAATCACTAATACAAAAATACATTTCATAAAAAGACTACAAATTTAAATTTATTTTAAAAAGTATTTTGACTATAAAACAGAAACGAAACGAGAATCTTAGGAGGAGCACAAATAAATAATGTTATGTCATGTTGATAGTATGAAATAATTATATAAAAATGAATATTTGGAGACGTGTCCGCGGAGGAAATAGATACCCCGATGGATATTTATGCTATCACTTCATCCTGATGGATATTTATCGAGCATTGTCAACGATGTGAAATGATCTAGAAGAGAATACTTTTTTTAATTTTTTTATCCACCACACACCTACTGAAATTAATGCTCCCCATGCTTTTACACATTATGAAAAATATACTGGCATTACTGGACCACAAGACAAGCAAGAGAAACAAAAGCAACTGGGCTACATTTCATGCCAGTGAAAACATGGGATGGAATATACTTTGTTTTTAAACGCACGTGGAATATTCTATATGCCGTTAATAAATAGTATGTTAAACGTACGTATAGTGTAACGAAAAACCACTGTCACCATATTTAATTTCACTCCTTTATTTGGGAGTGCGCTCAAATACCTTTGCGAAGCATCTGTCAGAAACGGATAGAGGACTCAGTGAATATAAGCTGCAACAGCCTGTCTATATGCATCCCACGGCTGATATCCATCAACTGGCTGACGTAGGAGTCGCCAGGCTATGAAGCAGGATACCCATTTTAGAAAAGGGGTTGATCAGATTTAAGGATTCGGAGAGATTCTCGTGGAGCTACGTGTACATGGGAAGTAGACGTAACATGGACAACGATGAACGACATGACTATCGATAATGACTATGCAAGAAAGAGTATTGAGAACCGCTGGCGACGGAATAACAGAGGAACAAATCGATAACAAACCATATTTGAGATACAGGAAGAAACAGAAAGTGCGGCGTACAATCCCAGGTCACCAGATGATTCAGATACTTGGAAGTATACTATAGAATGAAAATGTAGAAAAAAAGTAGTGAAGCTGTGGAGTCGATCAGAATTCTTGAGAGTTTGAGACTTAGCGCTGAGTAAAGGAGTTAAGTCAGGTGACTGCTGGATTTGAACGAGGAGACTGAATATTGGTTGGTATGCAAAAAAGCGATGCAAATGCTTCTACACTACATAGTATAATTTAAGTATTATTTGTTCTTTTCTTCATAACTAATAGAAGGGACAGAATGTGCTACACTCTTTTACTTTGTAGAAAATAATGTGAGACAGGTGCTAAGTAGAAGCGGAGTATCGCAGATATACAGAAATTACCATAGTAAGGGACCAGCCTCTCGCGTATGTTTGACACCGAACTGTGACAGATATTCGACGCTGTACCCCGTCCGGTCGGACCTCACCAGGGTATTACACTCCTGTCACAAGCTGCTATTTGACCGGTGATAAACATTGAACACGGTCACGGGGTAGGTTAGTGTATAACATTTGTTAAAAGTGTTCCACTAAAAGCTTAGCACCTACATCCATTTTGTGGTTACTACAGTGTATATAAAGATACTATTAAATTATGAAAAAAGCCTTCACGAACTTATTGACTATTATAAAAATATGTTATTGATGAAGATTTATTGAGGAATGAAACAATAGTTTTTTTTAATGATTGTAACTTTTTAAATCTTACTATTGATATAGCCATAAGTCATAGGACTTTTATTATTTCCACGCAGTAGAAAATATAAAGTTTAAGAACTGCATTAATTTCTACAGAATGTAATTACTGATGCAAAGTAATTGCTCGTAGTTTTTCATGTCATCATTCTTAATGACATTCAAATGCGGCCCATATCAAGTGAGCCGCAGCTGTAGGGATTGCCCTGGAAAACTTTTCCACAATTATGTCATGGGATCATACCTCTGAAAATTTTAAACTGAAATTCACGTTTGCAAGGATTTAAAAAAATAGTATTTTCTCGTGAAAAAAGTATAAATCATAATATGTCTCTCAAAAAACACAGATTACATATAAAGTACTGAAAATTTAAGTGAGTATTTTTTTTGACGCAGAATGCAATACAATTATCATGATCAAAGTTTTCAGAACAATCTATACAACCCCTACGAATGTGATGTAGAATTACCCATTTAGAAGTGCTTACCCTAAACCAATTAAAATATAGTCGAAAAATAAGTCACAAAAATAGTTCTATGAAGATTTAATTTCGTGTAAGGTATCACTTATTGCTCCTCCAAGTTCATCAAAACTTTTATATCGGTTATCCACTATGAATCCCTAACTAATGTTAGTGTTTTCAAATCTTTTGAAGAAGTAATCTGACATCAGAGATAAATTTTTAAGTGTCCATACCACTATTTCAAGCGACGTTCACTTGTTCACATGTAATACGTACAATTATTACATAATATATAAGTCCTTTCTGAAAATAAATCCGAATAGTTATTTGATGTACGGATAAACGTCGCCTTAGACTGAAAGTACAAAATAATAGAGAAAGAGTATCAACGACAAGTAGATAGCAAGCCAAATGAAAAACGTGATTAATGTATCTCTCATCACTTTAATCAGAAATGAGTATTCTAATGGGTACGTAGGTGGACAGAGATTAAAAATAAACAATTTTCGTATTAGGGAACCGCAAAATATATATTTCAATGATTATAATAATCTTTGTACATTATGTTTATGAAAAAGTATGAATTTTTGACGAATATAAAACGCTTATTCATAATGTAGATAGTCTAATATTTCATCTTTCTTGCCGAAGGATTAATATTAATTCAAAGCCACCTAGACAACCGATCAAATTGCCCGGTGGTGATGCTATTGTCTTTTGTCTTCCTGAATAGTTTCCACTATTCTCCACATCTCCATTCCAGTATTATCCACATAACGTCAATCATCGGACAACAAGAGAATAGCACCTTGATTGCTCACGTCAATCGCATTGACTGACGGAGGAACAATCATTATAGTCAAGGATAAATTTTGTGACGTAACCGAGTATATCAGTAGGATGTATTTTTCTTCGTGCACATGGAATCAATTATTGGTTTCATTGTCGTTTAAGGTGGGACCAGCACTCCACCTTATTCAAATCACTGAGAAGTTTTATTGTTTTCTTCGTATTTAGTGTAATTGTTTTATGACAACTCAGTTATTAATATAGTGCAAACAATATTCAGGAACATTTCTTGATTTGTGCATCTCACCTCAGTAAGGAGAAATATCTTTCTCTTTAGATCTAATACTGCTTTTTATTACANGATGTCCGGTGACGTACAGATAATAGTGATGTTAAAGGCACTACGGAAAAATTTGCTATAAATCAAAGTAAACTTTCACACTTTCGTGATTTAAAAGTTGGTCTGTTTTTTGAAAATGAATTTTTTCTTCTGTAAAACGCAATGTATTACACGATCAATTATAATTGCAATTCTCTCATTTAAATGGCCAGTGACATGTTTTTCAAGTTGAAATGACAATAAGAACATGTTTCTCTGTTAATTTATGCTGATTTCTGGTATTTTCGCGATTTAATTCTACGCTTGTTAATACTACCTTAAAATATTTTATTGTGTCAAAAAGAGATGTGATTATGAATAGAACAATTATTGTTGTTCACGCCAATACCTCTTTTGATGAAAAAGTACCTCTTTTGATGAAAATATTGGCGAACGAAATCTAATACTGCTTTTTATTACATCTAAGTAAAATATATATTTGCCAATAATTTGGAAAGGAATCAAATAAAAGAGACTTTCAAAATTCATGTTTTTCTATAAAAGGTGTTAAGAAGCAAATTGCATTGAACAGTTGTCCACCGGCGGATTAATCCTGGGGAGTCGGTAATTTTTTGTGTCATGTTTCAAAAGTTAATTCTCATATTTCATTAGTTATTGTTATTGAATGAAAATAAAAGAAATATACGATAATTGCGAAACAGAAATCAAGTGTCATAAATTCTAAAGTGTATTTTCCAATATTTTATGAGAACAGGATAGCGTATTTGAACGTAGAATAATGTAGCAGAAATCTGTTAGTTCTTTTTATGTCTTTTCGATCAGGTAAAAGATGTGCAAACAAGTCTATTTTCATGTTTGGTAGCATGAAGAAGTGTCATATAAATGATTATATGCACTTTGAGGTGGAGTTTGATTATAAAATATGTGCTTTTATATTTAAACCTTAAATAGAAACATACTCGCAGGAATCATTAAGTTCCCGTCGAATGACTAAAAACTTATCCAATGAAAGTTTCATACAAGTTGAAATTGTGTTACAGATGTGTAAACAACTATATTCCGTAGTTATTTGTAATTTAATGCTTTTTTACGAAAAAAAATGGGAGAAACTTTTCTATTTTTAATGTGGTATAGTGGAATAATGGTATTAATGAAATTGCGATTGTTCAACTCGAAATCAAGAGCTACATCCATACTAATTTATAAATGCCTAACACGAAAGTGTGTCTATGTGCTACCCGATCACGACTAAACCATTGAACTGATCGTGATGAAATTTGGCAAGGAGATAGTTTAGATTTTCAGGATGAACACAGGCTAGCTTTTATATTTAGAATGTGTGATGGTGTGTCCTATGATTATAATTACAAAGATCGAAATTGTTTTTGACAATAATGTCGATAAAATCTGGAAAAAGAGAGTTATATTCACATACGCTGTCTAAACGGTTAGAGATAGGTGATAACTATGAAAGGCGATATTGTTTAGATCAAAGAGTTCTATAAAAAATTCCACGACAACACGAGTCTTTGTACAAAAATTAACCTAAATTATCGATAGAGCGACTTTAAAAATAGAAGTGTTCAAATATTTCACTTTAAGAAGGAAAAATCAATAATAATAAAATTTAATGGATTATTTGTTTTCAACATATAACAAACATAAAAAGTCTTTAAATCGTAAAATTTCGACGAATAGGTTTGATTGGACAAGTATTGGAATTAAATGGTGCAACCGCGTCATGCCTCGAATGCGAAAATTGGACCGACGTAGCTCCAGAAAGATGGTATGTACAGTCAAGTTTTGTATTAAATGTTTATTATTGTGAATTTGTAATATTAGGATGATATAAATGTGTTCTTAGAAACCAGTAAGTAAAAGTATTTTGATCTTTTAACATAAATTTTATTTTTTCCTGAGTAACTATGTTAGTCTAAAAAAAATCTCGGGCAACTCCGGGTAATCAGCTAGTGATGAAATTATTTTCAATACATTCTGAGACCACAAAACACAAAAATTGTGTCACAAAATGGGGTGCTTACTGTTTCATAATTATTTTTGATGTCAAAAAAGGCAACAAGTGTTGCGTTCTGCAATTTCTTAGCCACTTTTATTTTATATCCTGGTAAATTCTTCTTATTTCTTGGCCTCAGTTAGTTTATACCACCGAAGAAAATGGTGCTTATTGCGACCATGTATTTTTCAAAACTGAATTGTGAGTAGAAGTGGTTTTAGTGATTGTTGGCTACAGCTAAACAAATCTTGCAGCGTTACGAGGCTTGGTTTGTCTGAGCATCTAGTAAAAAAATCGAGGATCATTTTTTTATCATTACTGATTTACGAAAGAGAAATGACATGATTTCCTTCTTTCCTTTTTATCATAATCGACGCTGTCTCAAACACATTTTACGATTACTTGTTAACTCTGGAATACTATGATACTGTACTAGTTGCAAAGATTTTCGTGGCTAAATGAGTTTTGACCTTATTTCTGTTATCTTCTTCTACATAGTGCATAATAGACAAACGAAATGCCAGTGTTAATATTTCGACCCGGCATCACGTAGATTGTCAAAATCTCATGAGAAACTGGTAACAGAGAAACCTCCATAATGAAAAGAATACCAATTGACGAGAGAAAACAGCGAGATTCATAAATTAATTTTACTTTATACACCATAGATACCACGGACCATAACAGGGTTCGAGTTTAAGCAGAGGAAATCGGGGAATCACCTCCCTTACTGACTTTTCCCATCTACTTCTTATGTTTATTCTCAACCAGGGAAAAATATATCCTTCTCTCTCGATTCTGTATTAATTCAGGATACAATGTCACAATTATCCATATTGAATCAATTCGCTTAAAATGTCTTTAATGGAATGTATGTACATCATTATACTGAGACACTAGAAATCTTTATTAAGAGAAAAATGAATTAAATCATATTAGAAAGGTTTATAATAGGTTGCAATATTTAGTGTACATAGTATATCAGAATAAAATCACAAACTATTAGATCCTTATTAACGATATAATTTCGAATATAATGATGTTTTCTGGTAAATTTATGAAGTGTTGTGATGAAATATGAAAAGATTAGCTTCACGCGTTTCCCTCCTCTCTACATTTTCCTTAATTCGAACACTGGATCATAGGTCAAGGAATCGAATCGAAAAAAAAAAAAATCACACGTGATTATCCCCATTAATGGTGGAGAAGGTCTTCAAGATGGAAACTTTCGTCATCGAGAGAAGGAATACAGGAAAGCCTTTTCGTAAGCGTTCTTGGCAACCTCAAATGCCAGCACACACGTGGCAATCATTCTCCTCCGTCTCCTTCTTTCGTCCTCCCCTCTTTTCTCCGCCTGGTGATCGTAGAGTGGAAGAAGCTCCGAATTCCTGTGAAGCGCGTCGGGGCGCATATTAATCTCCTTCGTGAACGAAAGCGTGGGTGGGAAGCTGCTGTCGTAAGGAACGGGGAGAACGGGGAGGGCGAGCAGGAGTTGCTATAGAGGCATTGCTTATGGAGAATGGGGGAACCAATGAGATAGGAGAGTCTGGGGGGTCGATATCAGTTGTTGTGATCTTTACTCTGAAAAAGTTTTTGGGTGCTCAGAATGGATAAATTGAATAGTACGCACGTTACGTGTGTTATTTAATAGAAATTCCTCGGCATAATCTAACGTCTTAGGTTTAATGAAATTATTTTGTGTATCGTGCATCTTCTGTCAGATGAAATATGTATTAAATTACTCTACATTTTTAGGTTAATGATTTTTATTGATTAAGATGTATTTACTTATTTTCCTTCAATTATTTATTTCATGTTTCGTATTTATACATATTTGGAGTGTATTCCAGTCATTCTATGCTAAAAATCTGTCTACCCGGAAATGTTTGAAGAAGTAGTTATTTTCTTGCTAGTTTTGAGGATGCTGATTACGAATTTCAATTTGGTCATTCGAGAAAGCTCTGGAAATATAAAAAGCTCCAAAATATCACGCCCTTTTCGGGTGTTTATGCCTTTTTGTATTTTAGTTTATTACAGGAAACAGGCATGTTTCAAAGGAAAGTACTAATTACATCAAGAAACTGTTCAAATATTCCTGTAATCTATTCATCTGCGTGTTCTTGCCCGGCGAATGGTTCACCTGCAGTGACCGACACACTGTAACGGGCAAACTATATGTCTGGCAAAAAATGCAAAGAAGTAATTGTCAGAAATGTTTGCTTTGTTTTCGCCTTAAAAAATAAAATAAAATAAATAAATTTAACATGTTCTATCAGGAAAAATGTACGCCTGTGAAAAACACATACAGGAAAATATATTGGTACGTTCTCAAAATAATGGATTTGGTTGAGAGTTCAGAATTGTTGAACGATTGACCGGATCACTTGGTGTCAACTAAGGAATATGTTAATATTTCCGTGGAAATATTCGCAAAGAAAATTTTCTGTAATATAGATTAGAAAATTACCAACTAAACAAATGCATTTTTCTGTAAATAATAAAACACATAATGAACTAGTCTATTCATTAGCGAATAAATAATTATAAAAATATTAATTAATCATGCACAGTAACATTAATCATTTATATTCAGAGGGCAAATACGGGCAAGCATTTTATCATTTCTGTTCTAAAGAAACAGGCTTCGTAATCTTGTGAATATATTTTTTCATAAAGGTGTTTTCTAAATTCAGTACACTTGAACAGATTAAACGAGATTACGCTTTCAAAACTGTATAAAAATATGGAGGAAATGAGAGTACCAACAATGGATGTTAGTATGTTACGGAGGTGGAATATTCATAATAAATGTTATGGAGATGTTTACATTTTCACGATATCTAAATAAAGTAGCAACAGTATTAGTCTTAGGTACAATATAATGTCATACAGTCGCGAAATACAATACTGTAGCGCCTCTATCTGCCGGCGAGTATCTCTAACTCACAACAATGCTCAATCAACACGATGATATTTTCCCACGACCTACTTGATTACATTTAGTGATACTCGCTCACTACTGGAAGCACTATTCGCCGATCTGTCAGTTTTTTTATCTATATTATCACGACTTTGATATTATATTGTGGTAGTTCTACTCACGTACCACTTCTATCATTTAAATGTAAACAAATTCGTGGTGAAATAACCTGAAACATAAACTAAAATATTTCACATGACGAAGTAGAGCATCTCATGTTTTATTCCATGTTTTTTTTAATGATATGGCTAGGTTCAGGCGATCAGAAATTATCTTTCACTTAGTCACGTAATTTGGACGAAGGAATTGGAAACAAGAGATGTTGGGTTTCCGGGGAACGTTTTGGTCTTATAGCTTATAGCACAAGATCATGAATAAGGTCGACCTTCCACCAATTTGTTTTCCTAACGAATGGCATTTTTGATTAAATATCATATGTAAACAAACAAATCACGGATGGTTTTATAACAGGTCAAGGCCAGTCTTAATTAAAATAGTGTATTACTCTTCATTTTAACACCCTTCTCCTTCTTGTTGAAGTATACGAAATTAATATAAAGTTAATTTTGTTGAGAACACAGCGATATTACGTTGCCTAAGCAGAATCAATCAATACTCACGGTTGTCGCGCTTCGGATAGATGGATAGTCGGATAGATGAGCGAAAATACGGTGAAACTACTTGTCTGTGCGATAGAGTTCGGAAGCGTTGCCCTCTTCTATCGCACACATCGCACAGACAAGTAGTTTCACCGTATTTTCGCTCATCTATCCGACTTCTAAAGCGCGACAACCGCTCTTCGTTCTTTCACTAACATTCAAAACTCGACCACCGTGAGACTGGACTTTCCTTCGGTAACCTAATATCACCGTGTTTGCTATAATATGTATTTCAACAAGAAATCAGATGAATGTAGAAATTAAAAATAAAATGAATAACATTATTTTCATTAAGGGGAGCGTTGACGTAACATAATTAGGCAACCCATCCGCGATTAACTTGTTTCCGTATTATATTCAATAAAAATACATTTCGTTAGGAAAGCAGATGGATGAAGGAGAACTTTGTTTGGGATGTAGACTCTTATCTAGGTGAAGGAATACCCACCTGAAAACCTCATCCAGTTCCATCGAAGTCAGGTTCTTTTACTCGTAGGGAGCGAAGATGCTACATATTGTCTTCATGATGTTTAAACTCTAAAAGCCCTACGGCAGATATCCTTTTAAGCTAAAAGCGTTTTTATTTAGCAGCACAAGTTTCAGCTACAGATATTTTTATACTCACTTTCCTCCGAAGAATTTTTCGTTTTTTTGTTGTTGTTTTTTTTGGCGAGAAAAGAGAGGGAAGGAGACGAGTTAAAAGGTGAATGTTGTATCTGTTGAAGGGAGCTTAGTGTATTGATCGTCGTCCCTTTATTATGGAGAGTGCCGACAACATCTCTTCAAAGGCATCTTTCATATTAAGTCTCATAACATTCCATTTAGTAGACTCCTCCCAAACTGCGAGCTTCTGCAGTCTTTGCGTAACCATCCTCTCCGCTACTAGTATTTGGAAACCAATAGCGAGATTCTTGGCTTCTATACGATACCATTATAAACTCATATACTCAAAGATATGTGTTAAATCTATAGAAATAAAAGTAAATTCTACGAAATATCTGTGGCACGGAAATTAGAAAAAGTAGTCAATGAAATTATGTAAAATTTCAACGAACTATTCTAAAGAATTATTGGTAGAGAATGGTGATGAAATACAAGATCAGAAAACCAATATAACTTTGTTATTAATCAGATGTGGAACATCACTACCAAGACAAGTGACTGCCAAACTCTCTGATGTGTCACTCATGAGTTCAATTGCGTCACGTGAGGCGGACAACCCACTAAACGTATAAACTAAGTGACCGATTTTTTTGAAGCAAAATTAAATAAAGGTCAAGGAGAACATTATTTCCAAGCTCATAACCTAAAATTGGAAGGAAAACCAAAGAATACACATGCTTTAACTATTCGCTTTGTTTAATAAGCATCCTTGTAAAACATACTTTGTCTGCTTTGACATTCATAATTATGTACATATTTGCATATAATACGGGAACCTGTGTATTTTTATGTAAGTTTTCTTAATAGTATATAATTTTAGAAGTAAACAAAAGTGAAAATTTTAATCCACAAAAGTAGAAACATGGAAACTAAAATATCTTTATAGTATATTGTATATAATAAACCCCGAGCAACGCCAGGTAAAATGAGGTAGATACTGATTAATATAAATTTAAATCCAGTAACTAAGTGAAGAATTAGGTTTGCCGGAATCATCAAAATTACAATATATTGACATCATTATGTTCTTGTGTGTTAATACGACGGAACATAAACTTAACCCTTAAACAGGGCCTTGACTACTTTTCGATATGCTTGAGAAACCGTTTATTAATATTACTATTTTCTCAATATTCCAAGTGTTGGTATTATAAGAACTGACAAGACATCCATTCTCTTGAGACACCCAGGTACTTGTAAGCCGTTCGTTTGGCTTGAGCTTTAAACTTGTGCGTGATGTATTTACGCACTGTTCAATTCTGAAGTCTTCCAGTGTCACTCTCCGAAACTTTAAGTTGGTTTACTTTCACTTTAATTTAATTTAATTTGAGCACATTTATCCATTTCAAATTACTCCCTGATATCGATTTTTGTTCTAATTTTTTTCAATAAACTGATCTCATTTGTAGCTCAAACCTTCATAATATTTAATAGCTACGACCTATGAAAATAGCGGCGAGTTAAGAATCAAACCCGGGACTCCTGCATTGATCGCAGGGGTGTTAACTACAACCACACGTTCGCTCTCCACAATTGTGCGTAATATAATCCTAGGCCCTTCATAGTATTTAATGTCGTCCATAAATTCATGCATACATCCATCGCAGACAATACGACGAGTGATTATATGAAATTCATAATTCTGCTATCACACTCCCGAGAATATTGTAGTGTCTTGGGATCCAGATCAAATGCACGGGGCTGTTTTTAATTTTAAGTATTTGCAATTTTTTTTATTTCCAACATAAGATAGTTTCATATATTATATTGTGTGACAAAATTGGTCCTCCCGAAGTATTACGGTAAATGCTCTATTGATGTACTGTATATGTTAGCGGAAAAGTAGGAAATCAGGCATTGTACACAGTGCCTAGGTAATGTGCACAATGCCAGAAACTATCAGGCAAAGTAGGAAATAACTTTTCCAGTATTGTCTAGGCATTAACAATGCCTAATATATAAAAGACAAAGTTAAGGATGACATCTTTTCGCTAATATATCGTTCTTTGTTTCCGACTTGACCAACTGTCGAATAAATACGTACAACATTAACAAGCTGTTTTTATTAGAAATCCTTGCATTTAGTGTGGGGAGTGAATTCTCTACCGTTTTTCTTAGTTAGTGTTAAGTAAGTTTATTGGTCTAGCAATAAATTAAAGATACCGCTGAAAAAAGGTAACATACAAAAATAATTACCAATATTTTTTAATATTTTTAATGTGTAGGATTAAGAGAAATATCGAAGTACTGCTCGCACTACACAGCAAGAGACGTACATTTGGTTTGTTGTAACTCATTAACTTTCACATTAAATTTAGACAGATATTTTAAAAGTGTCATCTATCGCATCTACAAGCCAACACTTCACATATGAAATTCTTGCACAAAATAATAAATATGTGGAAGAAAAAGAGCAAGGTCTAAACATTGTCATTAGACATGAAAAAATAAATATATGAATGAATAATAAGTGTGCTAACTATTCATAGAATTTGTCTTATAAAAGAAATAACATGTCTTTGGGAAATTAACTATTAAAATTTTTATTTTTGTTCTTGATATATGCTATGATAGTAAATATTATGAAATGAACCGTGAAATGACTTCTCTTCCATTCTTTGTCAATTAAGAGAGCTTCCAAAGTCGATTCAAAAGTTTACGGACACTTCGTGTAAAATTTACTTAGTTATAAATTACAAACGGGTTGAAATATTACAAAAACATTTGCTAATTATTGTCGGAAAATTTTCGAACTATTATTTTACATACTTGTGATATTCGATATTGTTTTTACTGAGTTATATTGCGAAGTCAAATTTGTTCTTTAGTGAAAACACAGAAATAAAAGATTAATTATGGAGATGTTTAAAACATGGATATTTTGTATTATATCCAGCTTTACCTGTCTTTCATTAAGGATGTTTACAATACCTGAGTAATACGCAGAATGACTAGGAAAATTGAAAAACGTGATGACAATTTCCTACTTTGCTAGTAACTTCAGGTATTGTTCTCATTGCCTGTGAATTGTTCACAATGCCTGCATTTCCCACATTGCCGGTAACATATATATCAACCACATTATTTCATCTCATTCTACAATATGACTAAAGCACTACCTGCAAGAGCAAGAACTGAATAATATCCAGTAAGAATATATTTAATTAATTTGTTTAATTTTGTTGTTCGTTCTTTATTTATTTTGTTTTTGCAATTTTTTGTGAGTTTAGTTTTTATAATTTCAACGGTATTCTTTTTGCACCATACTTTATAATAATTATTCTGGTTTGTTTTCTCGAATCTTTACCTCATTCATTAGTGGTTTCTCAATTTTTCTTTCCTCGACTTCTGTATCAAAACGCGATCTCTTGTTCCCTTTCATTATTATGCTTCATTTTTGTACATCATCTCTTCTCTTGTATTCTTGTGTAACCTCGTCAGAACAATGTACCATTCTTTTATAGTATTCTCATATTCACCCCCAAATCCTTGCATCTTTCATTCTTTGAGATCACATCCCCTTAGAGAACAAACGATGAAATATATCACTGCCATAAGGGAACAATTCGAGTTTCTGATAAATGAAACCACTCTCGTTTCTCCAAGGTCCCGCGTAAAATGAAGACGCCAATTCAACAGATCATATGCCACATGCCAGGTGTTGGTGTGTTGATGAATTCGCGGAACTCCTGGTCACTAGGAGGATAATATCGATGGAAATTTAAATAATAATAATAAAAATATTTATTGTACAGCTTTGGGAAAAATATCCCGAAGGCAGCCTGAAACCATACACATGTTCACTATACAAATGTAATACTTGAACAAAATACAATAAAAAACATAAGGACACAAAATAAAAACATGAACAATAACAAAACATGATTTCGAAATCCAATCATCATGAAGGTATTACATTTTAAAGAATACAGATTTGAAGGCAAAGTCTCCAGCACTATTGCACAGTAACTCAATTCAAGGAAACTATTGTTCTGTTAACGAAATAGAATTTTTCAATATCCAACTGTTGCTTTCTTCCTTGAATTTTATATCTGTGATTGTTACGGCCGCGGTGTGGCTTTAAAAATCTCCTTTTTATGTCAATCCATGCTGGCCCCCCTTGTGTATGCCTTGACGAGTGAACAGTTTTGCAATTTCTCGCCGCTTCAGTAGAGGTTCGCTCTGAAATGACATCGCGGTAGCGCCCCCTCACCCTACAAATTTAGCCGCAGCTCTTTGCACCTTATTTTTGCACAAAATTGTAGTTATATGTCAATATTTACTACGAATGTATGAATTTTGTCGTAAATATTAATTGCAGATTAAGCATGGTAGGATAATCCATGAAACAGAGTGACCAAGATTTCTCTTTGATCAAAGGAAGAAACAGTCATTATCTGATATAGTATATTCTTTCTTTCGGACGGAATTTTTTCCTAACTTAATTTCGTAATTTTGAAATGAGTAAATGTGTGGGAAAATTTAATAAATATGTTTATAATTGCAAGTTTTAAATATCTTTGCGCTCTGTTTACCCTGTTCATACATAATTCTTATTACTTTCAGGAAATGATCCTCGTTTGCCTATAAGTATTCGGCGTAATACTTTTTCCTTGTTTCTTATAATTTCTGAAAGATATTGGAAGATAACAAATCGGAAAGTATAACTACAAAAACTTTTTCAACTAAATGCAATTATTCAATTTTAAAATTATGTTTGCCTCATATGAAAATACTTCGTTAATATAATTGTTTACTTGATCAGTAAAATCCTTCAATACATCACAAATTATCTAAATTGAAGCCAAATTTTGTTTGTAGAACAGTCAAATCACCGTACGAAAAACCAACGTTTTCTTCGTTCTCTCAGTCCCTCTATGAAACCAGCAATTCGTCAGTGTCTTTACAAGTCTGATTAAAAGATTATTTTGCAATACATTCAGTACATATTTATGTCAGTTTCTTCAAGAGTTTTGTAGTAACATCCAGAATCATTGAAATTCTTTTTCTGGTGCTCACCTTTCTTTCCAAAATGTTGTGAATATTTATGTAAGAGTAAAGCGTAAGAAAAGACAAAGATGTAATCAGATACTCGTGTAACATACGTATAATATACGAAATGTTAAGAAGTTAAAGATGAAGAAGTAAAGTATTCTGTATCCTCATCTACGCAACCATGTAGAAAATATTTTCCAACGCTCTCCTCTCTTAGCGTCTTGAATTTCTTTCCACTACTGTTTACACGACACTCCTTCCATAGCCCTTACGTCGACGATTATCTGCGACACAAACACTGCGATGCCTTCTGTTTCCTCCATCACCGGCACTGCACTGTCCCTATAGTAATCGCGTAGCCGAGAGCGTTCTTAGCATCCCCACAACTCTCCTTCGTGTCCCTGAGGGGTTCTGGTGTGGAATTTCAGAGCCACGCGATCGTGGGCATGTAATTGTAGGAGCAGGAAGAGTCGAGGAGGAGGTGGATAGAGGTTGGATCGATAAAGACGACGACGCTATGTCGATGAGCTTAGTCAGTAGAGAATTGATAATATATATGCGGAAAAAAATGACGTTCTNTGATAATATATATGCGGAAAAAAATGCACGTTCTGCAGTTTAGTGCTACCCTCATTGAATTTGACTGCGATATAAATTCACTCTACAAAATAATTTCATTAGAAGGATTTTCGAAATAATAAACTTTATGATGTTGGGCGAAATAGGGCTGGGGAGGTAAAGAATCTTGGAATAATTTCCTCAGAAAAATGTTTTGGGTTTATATCCCTCTAATGAATTTTTCTATTTCTCCATATTATCGTTCATCCTTTTCGTACAATCACACATACACACTAACGTTTATTTGTGCATTTAATTATTTCTTGTCTTATTTTATGATCAGTCGGGTGCTAGGTCATCAGAACCACACTTCCGCCTAACGATATGATTTGAGAGAGAAATGGGAAGGAGAGAGGTAGGTTTGCCGGGGAATGCGAAAACTGATTTTCATCTGCAGTAGGTGAGGGAAAACCCACAAGATAACCTCATCCAATCCGAGTGAGGGATGGAATCCCCACTTTCACTCAATAGTGCATAAGGAGCATATGCTTCCATTTCCCAGAAGAATATCATTGGGACTGACTGCGGTCTCCGCTTCACCAAATATCACCGTATTCTATTCTGCAGCGCAAGTTCTATTAATTGTTCTCTATTTGTTCGAACTAGAAGAGGTTTTCAGCTGGGGTTTTACTCGCCTACTCCAGATAAATTTGGTACCATACGTTCTCCGTCAACCCATTATTTCTCAATCCCGATTCCCTCACCTAAGTCACGGTTAGATGGAAAGAACAAATAATTCAAGAAAGAAGAAAGTAATTTAAAAATATTGAAATTAAAAAAAACTAAATGTTGAAATTAAAAAATACGCAGAGTACGGAATGATGGACTATAACAGGTGCACTAATTTTTTTCAGACTGGGAGCACCACCTTCATATAATACCAATTCGCGAAAAATAAATATACTTTAACACTCATTCTGAAAAAGAAATTATCTATAGTTCTTTGATCATTACTGCAGCACACAAAACACTTTAATTGTGCTACAGTTTCATCAATAGCAAAAGGAAAAGAATATTCAGTAAGGTTTCCTCCTTAACTGGAACTGCAATGCAATCAACCGTATCACAACTCAGAGGTACTTTATGCACCATTAATCAGAACATTTCTACACTTATCAGGTATTATCTCCTCCACGAGTTATCATTACCGAAACCACTCACTCTTGTACAATCTTTCCACTAAAACATGGAACTCCGTGCTCAATACGTTTTCGAGACGCTAATACAGAAACTTTTGCTCTTAAAGCTTGGTTTCGCTATTGCAAGACGAGATACTTTTTGTTGGCAATGAGCTGCAAATTCGATTCATCTATTTTAAATACTCTTGCGTCGGATACCATTGGCAATCGTACTGTGATGTGTGTACAATTATTCCGACAAGTGAATTTTAGAAAAAGAACTCAGAGATGCGTGCTATCACCACGCATGAATGGAGCACCTGTTAACATTTAAAGATCACCATGACGCTCACGAGCAGCGTATTGAGAACGCTTGGAGTAGGAAATATTTTCAAAATATATTCAATTTTGTATGTATATTACAATCGTTGATAGACTTACGTTGAGTGTTGTTTCTTCAATATTTGAAAATGGGTGTATGAAAAGAATAATGTCAATTCGAAGACAGTTTTTTTTTTTGGTTGGGGCTTTAGGTCTCGTCAACATCGAGGTTATTAGAGCCCACATTCGAAGTAAGTGTTTTTCTTAATAACAATAGCGCTTTTGATTTCCACACGCTAATTATTAAGTTAAAATTATAGTGTTTAACACAAAACACAAAATTCTGCCAGAAGATTCAGCTAGAAGACATGGAGCTGGAAGCGGATCCTAAGAACAGCGTTTTCACAAGAGTGAATGCAAATAATATCACTTCAATAAAAAAAATACACCTATTGTTGAAGCAGAATTAATCTCATTGGAGCTTATAAAAAACAAGATTTCATTGTCGTGAAGAATTTTAATTGCCTCGTCAATAATAAGTTCAATCAAGAAATAATTCACACTATTTATAATGTGAATGTTAAATAAATGTTTCAATATGAAAAAATGAGCATAAAACAAATTATATACGATACAATACGTATTTTTTATTCTTCGTCTCGTTGCTCGTACAAAGGCAGCCCTAAAAATATACAATAAAAAAACAAATGAATACCATATTATTCGACGGTCAAGGTCGAGCTACCGCCGCGCTCTCTGACGCAGGAATTCAGAAATATTTCCTTCGAGGCCTAATAACCTTCTGCCGGTCACTGGCGCGCCCTGGTGGCGTAAGTTTAAACTACCCTTTTGCGAGGGAGAAACACCTAGTATAATTTTCCTATTACCACCACGGTTATCAGCCGGCTACTGAAGAATATTTTACTATATCTTCAAGGCGGGAACGTCAATTCTGCCGAACTGCGCAGGCGCGTGTCGTACCTGCACGCAAGAGCCGGTTGATCGGCTCAGGTGTATTTAATCTGTTACCTGCATTATCATTTCGAAACAATTGTATTTATTATATCTTTATATTTTAGTAATCATACTGTGTTGTTATAAGATTATTAAAAAGTATAAAAATTTCTGTTTAACTATCAATATGAAATTATATCTCTCATTTGTATTTTTTAATTGTGAACTATTTTAACGTTCTATAGGTTTTGAGAAATATGTAAACATTTTTTAATATATATTTTTTTCGACGTTGCTAATGTTTCCAATGTGTTTTCAGTTGAACATTTACTTTCCATATGTCCCAAGGCAAACTATGACAAATTCAAACAAGATACAATTGACGAATACATAACGAGAGGCCAGGGGCGAGTGAAATGGAATTTTAAATGAGGGGCGAAATACGATTCGATTAAACCATGCACGAGAAAAATAACGCCGTTGGTTCTCAGAACGTAACTGTTGACAGAAAATGATATACTCTTTTGTTTATCAACAAGACTTGGTCAAAATGTGTTGTTAATCTTCGCAATTCAACTAGCATTGTATAAGTTGGGTATATTAATAGTAAAAAACGTTGCAGATCTCTTTAGATGTTGTTCCCCAGATTATTCACTAAAAATCGACATATCAAAACCAAACTACCTACAACATTTACGGTTTTCTCAAAACTCAACAATTTGAAAAAAAAGACAGTAATTTTTGNTCAAAACCAAACTACCTACAACATTTACGGTTTTCTCAAAACTCAACAATTTGAAAAAAAAGACAGTAATTTTTGAACTACTCTAAAATCAGCATATAGATTGCACAAACACATCAAACTCTTTACGCAATATATCGAGGCATATGTTGATACGTTTGAGAAAATGATGGTTTTTAACAATTATTTTTTTATATTATTTATACTCATTGTAGGCTTCTTCATAAATATTCATTACTTTATTATTCTTGTTCAGAAGTTTAATTGGGAGTTTCAGAGGAGTATACCTCATATATTTTTTATTTAATATGTAAAAAGAAAACCATATGGTATTGTATTGTGGATGTGAATATACATCCAGTCAATTAATTTGAAGTATGAACCAATAATTTGTATTATTAAATGCCATTACTTTTATAGAAGGCAATCTTTTCCAAACTTTCATCCTGTCTTTATTCGAGCATATGTTAAGATGATATAACATTTAACCCATTGAAAACGAGATACCTCTCTATTGTTTGGATTTTGAAGTACTTTAAAAGTCTTTTGGTGAGCTACTTTAATCTAAAACTATTGAAATTTACTCCTGGTTTTTAATTCTTCTCATATATTCAAAATAAATTACCATACAAGCGAGAACGTCAGTATTGTACAGTCATAATCTGGAGTCGGATTGATACACACTAGAAAACTGGAAACCATACTCTAAAATTTTTAAATACTAAATTAAAATATGCACTAAAATATTCAAAAAGTGCATTAAAGATCTAATTATATGCAGTAAAATATTCAAAATATGCGCTTTAAAAACAAGTTGGGTATGTATGTACTTGTTGCTAAGAAAGTGCAAGTGTAAATTGGGTTATTGGAACAATACCACTTAGCTCGTTCGTACAGTATGAACTATATTTCAATAATGAACATGTAAATATTGATTAATTGCCGTAATTTTACCTAAAAATTACAAACAAAAATATGCACATATGTGCAGTATTAAATTTAAATGATCCCTCATGTTACAAATGTCAGAAATCGATTTCTCATAGCAATATACAGTCAGAAAAAAAATGCAAAACATGCAATCCGATTCATGGTCACAACAATAAAAATAGTGATGATAGTAAGAATTTATAATTATTTTATTCTGTGAATGTGATAGTTGAAAGAGCTAAGACGTGATATTTTACTGTGCTTTAGTTATTGATATTTGACGAGAACGTGTATAATAGTATCATTTATTGAACGTACTCACTTATTTGGCTGAAAGAACTATCCTTAGATCAGGGACGTAGCCAGGATTTCGTTGTAAATGAAGATATCCCTTACAAAGGTTCATATTTTATTTTATTAACATAAATTCAGATCCTTGTCAATCACAGATCTACAAAACTGAATTCACAGTAACATTCTATTTTTCAGTATACATTTTTAAGGGATGGAGGGAGGGGGGAATCCAAACCCCCTGAAACCCCTCTTTGGCTACATCCTTGCTTACAGTGGGATTGGAAGTCACAGGATGCAGCGAATGGTTTCGCGTGAGTGTACGTAGAGTATCCCTCCTAACTCTAGGAACAGCGGAAGGGAAGACAGGCGCAGGATGTTTGCTCTTCCCGATCCACTTCCCCTCCCCTCACCACTCACCACCCTCCTCACCTCCACTAGTTCTCAACCTTCTTTTCCGATTTCCCGTGAAGGCACTCCAGGTTCAAGAGAGGGTGTTTTAACAAGGGAAAGTTAAAGCACGAGAGAAGGGAGAAGACAAGTAAGAAGAAGAAGAAGGAGAAAAAGCGATCGGTGGGAGAAGATCCGGAAACTGCTTACTGTCAGCTCCGCCAGAGTTTGCTCGTGACGGTTCAGAAACAAATGACGAACGGGCCGGTGGCAATCTATTGGCCGTGGGATTGATGGATTTGAAGTTGGTCGTCGAGGCTTCAAAGTGGGTACAGCCATCGTGGAAAAGTGAGGTTAGACATTGTCAAGGATGACAATTTTTAAAGAATGGTGCATGTCCAAAGTTATATTTGATTTTCGACACTTCAAACGAGGTTTGTCAAAAGTATATGCGTCAAATGACTGACATTTGATCCTCGAATTCATCGATTATTTTAAACGTTGACCGATGTTTTAGTTAAATTAATGAGTGAACTGTTTGGTTTTTTATCAATTTTAATATTTTGAGTGTCATAATACAGGGAGAAACACACTGAACTCCAGCTAACAAAAAGGCGAACATAATGTCACCAATAATAATAATAATAATAATAATAATAATAATAAATTTATTGTCAAAAAACAGTACAAACTGCGTATGACCACGTGGAGGGAAAAAAACTAATTTACTCTCCGGAAGCAAGCAAGGGACCATCCCATCAATTCCGATCAAGGGCCCTAAGGCAGAGGCGGATTCAAAAATTTCAGCAAAAGTTCCTAGATAAGATAAAAAGTTAGCTGCGAGTTATAATACATATATAATGTCAATATGTTTGTAATTTAACGCAAATATGTTTGTAAATTTACATGTACAAGTTATTATCGAACTATAGATTATTCTGAGTATAGTGTTTAAAAATCATAAGAATTGAAATGACACTAAATTCACGATTTATTGTTACAATAAACACGCCCCTAGACAAAGCCTAGAGAACCTGTATAATAAATCCGCCTCTACCAGAAGGAAAAACGGAGAAAAACCCTGGCCAGGACGAATGTCCAATGTTCTAATGTTTACTGCGTGTGAATTAAATTCATTTTCTAAATTTTATCTACATTCTTTATTCAACGACAACATATATCAATAGTTTTATACGACAAAAATTAGCCCGCAATTTTTTTTTCGTTCAATACACTTTGTCATAGAGTGCAATAAATTCATATCACTTGTTTTATGGCCCACTTCCTTCATTGGACTCAAGAATTGGAATATTGCCTCACTTGATGGATCTGGAGCGTATGGAAACTAGTCTATAAAATACACGTTCCAGGTAATAATTCTACGGTAACATACATCTTTTACTGGAAACTATAAATCGGATGTCTTATGGTGTGGCCCTTAGACGCCCATTACATTGAGAATGTAATAGGATTTGCGAACGTACACTTGTAATAGATGGTGGCCTTCAGCATAATGCACGTGCCTAGGGTGAGATAGGACACTAGGAGAACACGTACTCATCCATCAATCAGACAATATACCTTTAATCTTATGCAGAGTACCTGATCGTAGTTCAACCAGGTACAATTGCTGGACTTACCACACGGCTATTCTAGATTGCTATTGGATCTGATGGGTGCTTCCGCCTCATACGTCCTTCTGTTGTAATCCGGAGAAACGTCACCACCATTCGGGATATCCCCAATATTCTGGGTATATTCCACTACATGTATTATTTATTGAGAAAGGACGTGAAAAAATATTTATTGACTTCATGAATATATTAATGAAATAAGTGTAATGGGAAATCACACACTATTAACTGTATTAAGTGTTGTTTCTTTTGATATATGTAGTTGTATTTGTGCAAAGTTGCTGTATTCTGCACACACTATGTGCACGTCTGTTACGGTGGAATAAATTTGGTGAAAGAACTTTCCAAAATGTCTTTAAATAAAACAAAAATATACAAATTAATTATTCCCTTAACATTCTTTCGTTAATAGTAACGATGAACTTTTCCTGACGATTTCCGTAATAACTATAGTAATAAATATTGTTCTGTGCTTTTGAACATGAATGTTACATTCAGCCAAGCAATTATTCCTAATAAAGCCACAAATTATCCGCGATTGAGAGAAAAATGAACGAATTAACTTGCGGTTACTAGGAACGACCGACAAACCAATTACTGTTGCCAACCAGAATACATCTGTCATTCAATTATAATGTCGAGAAGAAATGAATATTGTTTGGTGGTCGCGATCAATAGACTGAGCACAAAGCGTTGCCAACGGATACAATTACTGTATTGTTTCAATGTATCTTCAATCCTGTCCTCCAATCAGCCTCCGTGCAAGATGCGCGAGGACAGTTTCCTGATGTAGCGATGTTTAGCGTTGCTTAGCGTTGCTTAGATTGACTTTTTCAAAGTCACATCTCAAGCTAAAACCCACAATGAATCCACTAGGGTTTTTCCGAAGTGTTTTGTATCCCAATAGTTCTTCCAGATTTGTAAACCGTGTGTTAACAAGAGTTGTTGGTAACTCTTATCCAATGTTGTGGCGCAAGTTTCATCATTGTATCTATTAATACTATTAATATCTAGAAAATCATTGGCAAATAACCAGGAATCTACAATAAATTTTGATATGAACACAGTGCTAATTTAAATGTAATTCGAACAACAAAATAGACTAGGATTAAACTATAAGTTTCAGGTTAACGTGGCGCAGTACTTGGTTGCCGGCACATCCTGTAAATATATTATTGTGATTTGTACTTCGTCACCAATACTAATACCATACTGGGACAATTGATATACGCACTCAAGAGTCACGCGGTGATAACACTATGGTAGTTGTGAGGGTACAACTTACGTAAAACTACAAAATTATTGGACGACATAGGCCCACGTCAATATTCATAAATATTTTGTGTTTTTATCGTAGTTATTTCGATGATTGTGGGGAAAAAATATCAAAACTAAAACTCCGTTGTCGAAGTAATATCTTTTCTCAATTGCAGCCACCACTGCAGTCGGAGATCTCATCATTTTTATTGCTGTATTCCCCTCTCCTTCCTCCTTCCTTCATCTCTCTCCGGTCGTCGTCGTCCCCTTCTCATTCCCATCCCCGCCACAGGTCGCATGATAAAAACCACCTGATTTATCGAGCACAGTGTCGAGGCCATTACTCAATTTGACCCCGTTCGCCGTGATAATTTAGTTGTGCTCTCCGGTGTCGGTGGAGCGGCCTTGCGTCGCGATCCCTGCGCCGCCCCTGTCATCTGTCCCCCTCCCTTTGCGTCCTTGATCTTCATCCCCCGCGCACCCCTCTCACCAAACCCATCCCATAAGTCTGTCGGTAGAGATGACTCCGTTCTATTTGTGCTTTCTGCGCTTTGCGAGTTACCTTCTTCTTCTATGACACTGTCCAGGGGTTGGTTCCTTATTACAACTCCAATTTTAAGAATTATTTTATTTTTGTATCACGATAGGGAAAATTGAGAAATTCTTCTTTTTTACTTTTTCCGTATTTTCAGCACAACTTCCATATACTTTTAATGTAATGTAAATTTTGTTTATAACTGGATCTAACGTATACGAACCTACGAAGAAAAACTTAGTTTGAAATTATATAGCAAAAAATTATGGTGAAATTATAACATCAACAATAGAAACTCCGATAACTTTGCTTAAAATGCGTTCAGTCGCTGTTTCTAGTAAAAAGTCCCATTAAGCAAATAATGTTACTATGCCATCAATGTAAGAAAATGAGTAACCAAAGGGACAAAATGTGCACTCCGAATAAAGGTTGGAGATGAGTGATTATCATCAAAACAAGTCTGGAAAGCAAGAGTCAAAGGCAAGTTCGATATCTTTGATTCTTTTACAAAAATTACACTATTTATTTAACCCTTAATTACAACTTGTTGTCGCCGCCACCATTTTGGAATGACTTTTGACGTGAGAGTCGTTTGTGTTGCGATCTAGGTTTGTAATTGAGGTTTAATTGCGTTATACATTTCAAACTCAAATAAAGGAATGAGTTTCTAAAATAATAATTAACAAAGGAGACATTTTACAAGAGCTTATAAAAATGTTCTTAATGAAGGAGAAAATACATTGCTTTATTTAACGTAGAAATATTGAAATTTATCTGATTTGCAGAAAGATGTTATGTTTAAAATGTTTTGAAGAATATATATACACAATATATGAAGAATTTTGGAGTAGATTACTGAAGATCGAATTGTGAAGTCTTCTCAAAAGTGCACATTTAGTTTAATTTCCTCGTTTGATTTCTAATCATAAGACATTATTACAAGCTTTGCCAAATAGTCCCATCTCTAGTACATATCCTACATATACAGAGTTCTCCCTCTTGGAAATACGCTGCCCCTTGTGCGTTGACTCTCCTCTCCGAGTCATCCCTTATTGTTCCTCCCCTGCAGGTGTCGCGTCTCTAATTTATAGCCAAACCTTACGTGAAATACACGTGTACAGGTGGGGGTGGAGGACAAGGGAATTAAATAGAGGAGAGGGTGTTATGATGAAGCGATGGGTGGGAACTTCATGAACTACAAGAAGAAACAAGAGACCATTGAAGGAGACAGAATATGTCGCACGTTGACATTAACTTCAAATTAAATATTTAAATATTATAAAATATAAGATAATGGATACGAAGAACGACAAGATATATACTGAATTGTAATAGAAAATTACATTTTATGTTTCGTGCAGGCTTTTGAAATATAGGATTTTTTTTTCTTTTTCGTCACTCTTGAACAGTAATAGCTAAACAAATCGTAACATAACCTTCCCGTGGTGTTGTAACTTAAATTAGAATTGAGAATGTCTTTTGACTTTTTAATGATTAATTTTATTTCATATTTTTCCGCTGACCATTCTTGTCAGTTTTCCTTTTATTCCGGTCGGTGTTATACATGTTTTTTATTTATAAATTTTTAACCGCTAACACCGGACTTTAACGCTAAACAGTTCATAAAAGTTTTAGTATGTATAGTTTGAATAAAGTTTATTTCAAGAGTCACTTATCTACAAAAATTCAACTCAGATACTGATAATAAAGAAAATCAAATTTGGATGAACCTTTAACTCAAGACTTGAAGTGTTTTCACAATTGTTATAATGTGTTTTTTTTTCTTGAGAACCAATCTGATTGGTGATGAAGGGGTGAGAACACTGAGTATATGTTGGAGAATTCATAGCGATACTCTACTTCAGGGTCTGATTTCATACTTTAACTAATTTGGCATGTAGAGAAAAAGTATAATTTGCATTGGTCAAGTATTGAAAAAGTTTCGAAACAAGTATCTTCACTTTAGTATTCTAATTGATTTCCCTCACCCAATTTTCTCTTTACGAGGTCAAGTATGACGGTACACATTTAAATAAGTTTCGACAAAGATGCAAGTGTCTGTTATCACCGACCCTTTTTACGACATAGAGGTAAATCAGTTATTCGTTGGAGGATAATGAACCTTGAATTGATATGTTAGGATAAATTGAATTGAATTTTTTGGATCTTCACATCATTTGAGCAGTAAATCGCAACCTCAGCTTCAATGCCAACGAGTTCACATATAAATTGATTTTAGTACTTTAAAACCAAACCATTTATTGTAATATTTCATTAAAAATTCGACTGTCTAAAATTATATTCTTTAAACTAAATCATCTTAAATTAATCTACTTCAGTTTATTTCTATTCAACACGTAATCGATTCTTCTACTGAAAAATTCATAAAGAGTACTGTTCTTGTCCTAAAGTTTTGATTAAATAACCAACATTATTTTACATTTCTCAGAAGTTCTAAATTTTACCGACAAGGCAAAAAACACGTGACTTAATGACATATTTTATTTAGAATGTACCACTAAGAAGGAATGAAAAGACTTATAATACTGGGACTGCGGTTATAATTTTCAAATTGAATTAAAAATACCTCAATATTACATGAATAACGTATGTTCTGAACATGCCAAGAAGTAGCTCTTTTCTTATGTTAAACGTGATGGAGTTATTTTCCGGCAACTTCTTTTCATCGATCCGTCTCGGGCAACCCCTTTTTCTCTTCGAGAGAAATATCCGTTTGCTTCTAAGAACGTCCAATGCATTCTGTGAGCGTCACTCTTACCTCCCTCGTTCTCACGTCAGAGTTATTCTTTTTTTTAAGTGTTGCCCTTTCATAACGGATTCTGCGTCTCTTTCTGCTGTTGAGTGCAGAAAGACTCTTGGCTGCGAATGACGTAGAATACCAACTGACGTCTTTTGTTCTCGTCTTCAAAGGACACAGATGGCGGTAGTCTATTTTTATACGTGTCTAAATTATTAAAAAAAATATTTTACAACACAATCAATTTCTATAACATTTAAGTAAAATTCGGAATTCGTTTGTCTTAATATAAATATTATTATTTTAATAAATTAAGTTACGAACTACAAAGGTCTTCATCTACTCTATTATCGTAAAATATACCTTTTGGAGTGCTATCTGAGATTACACTATTTGATACCGATTGATATTGTTATATTTAATGTAAAAAAGTACCCAACAAAAAACTGAATTTAAGCAACCTCCATTACAAATATGTGAATGCAGATAGCCGATTTAAAAAGGTCTAATTGCATATACTCGTATTATCATAAACTCTTTTGACACTGAATTACATACTGAAAGGAATTTTTTTGGCGATAATAAAAAGAAGTTCTTTATGCATTTCAACATTACAAATTTAAAACAATTAAAAAAATAAAACTTTACAAAAGATTTTAAAAATTACAAAAGATTTAAGGAAAGAAAAAAATTATAAAATCTACGTATTGCACCAAACAATTATTCTCTTTTCATGGAGTGTAGTTGAATAGTACTTAATTTAAGAGTTCCATATATTTCTTTACTATCAAGAGTCTGGAATCAGTGGGTATTTGTTCAATATCCTCGCAGTACTTCCTCCAATATTACCTTTTGGCCTTTTATATACATTTTAACGGATATACGTTCTCTAGCTCAGTCATCATTTCCCTATTATATAGCATCTTATCTAACGAACTATTGGAGATTTTACCAATATAAACGTGCAATTTAAATCGACACTAAGTTATAACAACGTTTCAACCACAATACGACAACAAAGACTTCCATGTGCAGACTAAAAGATAAGGTAATGTCTTATGAAGTAGTGGATTCATAGTGAAAAAGAATTGCTTTGGTTTCGTAGCAAACTTTACTTTGCTAGGGAGTAGCAACACATGTGATTCAAAATCGTGGGCGTGGTTACTATGGTCAGATCCACTGGGTAGGTTTCGGTGAGAGTTATCTGTACAGTCTCATAAAGCGAGCTGTTGTGAAGGTCATAGAGATATGGTTTTGTTACTGTCGACATATCGATGCCTGACGGCGGACAGCGGCAGGACAAAGTGAGTAGAGCGACTGTCGGAGAGAGACTTACCTGAAAATCAGGCTGTCGGGGAGGTTGCGAGAGCATGATGAAAAGAGAAATCGTTCGTACTTAATCGATCTGTCAGGTGCTTATCTCTTTGTCAATATTAATAACAGTCAATCATTAATTCCGTTCATATGAACGTGTTTATATTAATTCGCCCTCTTATTCATTAAGCCATATTATCGTACCGGAACCAAAAGACGAGGGTTGCGCCTGTGAGGTCGTTCGACCACGTGGTTCCTCGTTTAATGGGTGTTCTGCGACGTATATAACTTCAAGCATCAGTGTCTTGAAACGTTTAAAACCTCTTGATAGTCCCAAAACTTTTGTGTTTAGAGATTTAATATATTTCCTGTCATTGATCCTTTTTGCCTCCATTATCTTTTTGTGCTGGTCCGATTTTCCTTGTTCCTGACGTCTTGTTGTCTTCGTAAGTTTCGGGAGGTATTAACCTGTTCTTTTTCCTCAAGTTTGTTACATTTATCAATTTCCTCATTTTCTTCATCAGATATCACTTTTTAGGATCCCTGGCTGCTGCTTTTATCCCTTCCTTCCCATTTATCAAATGCTTGTTCGTGCTCAGACTAACAAAGACCAATCATATATGGTAACTAAATGAATGTGGGTTCAAACTGCTTTTATTTTCTCAACGAGTGAATGAAAATGTCCTGTTGTCATATATTGAGAGTCATTATGTCAAATTTCTTTGAGTTCATAATTTAACACTAATAAAAAATTGAGTTGGTAATGTCATAAATGGATACCATACGTTTCCTGAGTCCTGACAACCCCACTTAAATAGCGTTGGTCCTGAAAATCCAAGATGAGAATTTCTTCCATACCTTACCAGTCATCTACATAAGTGTGCCTAACTTAATTTCTTTTCCATTTCTCCTTTTACCGGAGTTTTTCTAAATGAGCTTCAATTCATTGCATTTCATAAGTCAAAAATTATTTTGACACATATTTTCAAACTTTTGAATGAAACCATTTTCAAGGGAGATTATACGTAAGTGAATAACTCGTGTAAAATAAATTGATGCACATATCTAAAAACGGCAAAACACAATTTAAAAACAGACAAATGTAATTAGAATAGAGCCAGAAATTCCCACTATGCTTCTGTTCAAACACATAAGAGTATGGTTTTTATTAGATTTGGACACGAATTTATGGGGGTATTTCGTATATTTTGTGAAACAATGTGCACTACTTTAATTAATGAAGTATTGGACTTTTACACTGGTTAAGAATCAGTAAAAAACTGCACACTGGTTGATTTTAGTATTAAATCGTCAACCAATAGGAGACTCCGCAAAACCAATCGGTTGAACGAACTATGTGGACCAAGTTTTCTTCGTACGTTCTCCAAGTACTCTATTTCAGAATTGTCGCCTGTCTCGTCTATAACAGACTCTTTTATTCTCATCAGTTTATTTTTCAGAGGAAAGTTCATTGCGTTTTCTTGCTAGTTCCCTTCAATTTTCCCCAAACCGCCTTTCTTTTTTGCACCGTCGCACAGTGGGCCACTTCGCATAAAAGGCGGGTTGCGGCGCCGACATCACTACTGTGTTTACTGAAATAATCAACATTGACTTATTAAAAGCTTATAATTTATTCGTTTAAAGCTGACTTTGAGTCTAACATGTTTGGTTTTTATTGACAAATACACTCTGAAACTTGACTGTCTCGGCTCTATAGCGCGCGCCTCTTGGCTTGCCGAGTGTCGCGAGTTGTTCTATTAAAACTGTCGTTCCAAACGCTTTAGCACCTCGTGATACTAGATTTCGGAAAAAATCAAAGGACTATACCCTAAACGTTAAAATAAAGCAGACCATGAAACTCGATTATCAACTATATTCAAAAACATTAATGCATTACAGAAAACACATCAATTTTGACGTTAATGGTTATACTCATAAAATAAATTAACATATGGAATTACCCTTTAACATATGGAATATATTAAATGTACCTTCAATAACACTGTCCATTAAAAACGATTGAAAAAATTCACTTTAAAAATTCACAGCGGAGTTTCTTGACCTGCCCACACGCTTATTACAAATACAAACTAGCGGCGCAAAACCATTTCTCATATACGTTTCTCCTTCTGCAGCATAGAGAAAAAAATTCTATAGTTAAAGGGTAATTTCTGGCATTTGGACTTCTATATTTTGGCCGTCCTCTAGTGTTGTATTCATGCTGCAAGTCTCTAGATAAACTTGTTACTGTCTTTTATTTGAAATTTGAAAGTAGAACAAATATTTAGAATATTATTTCAAAACATATAGAGACATATCAATCTTATATAGAGATATATCGTAAAAGTGTTATGTAAATGTAATTTCGTTGTAGACAGAAATTGATGTATTTTCGTATCAGCAATACGTTTGCCGTCGTCCTATGTATTTTATCATTATCATATATTTTATTTCAGTTTACGAAAAGTGGATTATACTTCACCTTGGTCCGTTTACACTGCTAAATATTATTCAAACTTCTTGAACAGTAAACCAATGTGTAAGAGTAGCAGAGAAATTATTTTTCTGCGTCTATACCAACATCTGCTTACAACCGAAATACCACTAAAGCAGATGTAATACATACTAATTATACTTTACGTATAGAAAATTTAATCAAAATTGTTGGAGCAGTTTTTGAGAAACATTCAAAAGAGTAGTTTGACCTTCGTGTGAAGTACCCTTTGTTTTAAAGTAAAAAAAATTGGAGCACGTTCATCGACAACAAGTAAATTCTACTGAAAAAACGAAATGCAAATTAAATTGATTCACCCATTTACTCAGAATCGCTGCGAACAGACGTACGGACGTTACACCAGAAATCACTTTTTCAGGATTAGGGATCGCCAAAAAGGATATTTCTTTCGAAATCTCGCTTTTGAATTTTTTCACGATTACAATACTTTCTATATATTACGTATGTGAGAAAGTAATTACAAATTAAAATTACTTATACACATAAACGGAACTTTTTATCAATCAGTAATTGATAGTTATAAAAATAAACATTAAATTAAACTAATTTTTCATAATAATAAAAAATAACTTTTGTGGTATGCGTACCACTAATTGTATTTGCCGCCGTCGCAGCAGCTATCGGGACAGCTCGGGCCGCCCCGGCCGACGTCATGCGCTCAAGCGGAGCGAGCGAAGGAGGAGCCCCTCCTACCGCACCAGACGGCCTGCGCAGAGAGCCCACCGCGCATGGCCACCGCCACCGCCGCCATCCGGCCAACAGGTCACCGCCACCACCACCTCCAGGGCAGTGGATATATAAGGGCGGCGGAAAGGCACCACAGGTGAAGAGTGAAGCGGAGTGAGCAGAGAGAGAGTTACGAGCTACGACGATCTACAAGCCTTATCAACGACAACAACCAAGCTGCTATCGACTTTAGATCACTCTCACGGAACACCGGAATACTGGACTGCTAGAACTCTTGAATAACGACACTGCTACGCTTTTGGTATTTTCCGTAGTACGCTTGGCCCGGACATAATTGTTCACTGTAACAATAAACTGCAATAAAACTAGTTGTTGAGTTTTAACCTGTACTTGTTGATTCGTTTCCTGACGGGACACAAGTTAACTGGCGACGAGGATAAAGTACTGGTATTAACGAGCTTTGTATTTGGATTCCATGGAGCAGTTAGGGGAAGTGTTAGCCACGCTGCAGCAACAATAGCAGCAACACCAGCCACAACAGCAGAAGCAGTGGGAAGTAATCACGGCAGCACTAGCAGCTTTGAAGCGGGAAACACCTTCACTCCATAGTCTGCCTCCGTTCGAGCAATTCTGCGGAACAACGGAGCAGTGGAGAGAATATAGTCTTAAGTTGGACCAACACTTCGTTTGCCACGGAGTAGAGGACGAGAATCGTAAAAGAGCGTTCCTACTAGCTAACGTAGGAAATACCACATGCACTCTACTCAGAAAGCTCAGTCCAGAAATAGATCTCACACAAGTAGCATACAGCGAGCTCAAAAGCAGGCTAGACAGGCATTTCGGTCAGCAACTACCTGTCGTAGCAGCGAGATTTAAATTTTTTTCATGTCGTTTGAAAATTGGCCAAACTCACGCAGATAGGTTTACGGAGCTCAGAGGAATTGCAAAGCAATGCAAATTCACGTGTAACTCGGCAAGCTGTCATGCTCCATACGTAGAATCTCTAATACGAGATGTAGTAGTGATGTTTACGCCGGAAGAGGAAATCAGACTAAAAGCGCTGCGTCACAGCGACCCCAGTCTGGAAGAAATTCAAAGGTTAGCCACAACGTTTGAAGTGACCAGATCAACTGCGGCGCAAATGACGGCAAAGATAGAAACTTTCAACGTTCAAGCTTCTACAACTAGGGAAATGGGGATTCAACCAGCAGCGTCCCGTAGACAAACGACCGGCGGGAATCGGGCTAGCGATAAAAGTTACGTACGTAACAAGCTGCCATCGTGCAGAAACTGCTTTCGTTCTCACGAACGCAGTAACTGCCGTTTCCTCAGGTCGGTGTGCCGGAAGTGCGGGAAGAAGGGGCATATAGCCGAAGTGTGTCGCAGCAAACGTACGTCAATCACGGAGCCTATGGAAGTGGCGATGGTAGAATCCCGCTCCATTAACGCGGTAGTAACTCCTACGCATGAGAACAAGATAGTAGTCAATCTCAGAATTGGAGAATTGCAACTCCCATTTCAATTGGACACTGGGGCCGGAGCTACCCTCATTAACCTTAGCAGTTATAAGGCACTAGGTTCTCCACCTTGCAAGCCATACAATAAAAGATTGCATGCGTATGGCAAGCAAGAAATTAGAATAAAAGGAGAAATTGTAGTTCCAGTGGTGTACAAGTCAGTTAAGGCCAAATTATTAATAATCGGGTCGACAGATTCGACACTAATAACATATTAGGTCTGGATAGTTTCCAAAAATTGGGATTCTCTGTTCGTGACATCAACGCAGTTAGCTCGATGGCGGATGAAGCAAGCACGCAAGCTAGTAAACTGTTGGAGCAGTTCCCGGAAGTCACAGCGCCAGTTTTAGAGTTATTGCACCTGGGGCATTGGGGCATAGTACGCACGAAGCAACTAGCCAGGCAGCATTGTTATTGGCCTGGCATAGACCTGGACATCGAAGCACGGATACGAAGTTGTAATGCGGGCCAGGTAAATCAGGCAGCACCTCCAGGGCATTTGAGTAGTTGGCCGGCACCAAACGAACCATGGGAAAGGCTTCATGTCGACAGGGCGGTGGATATAGAATGGCGACGGAAAGGCACCACAGATGAAGAGTGAAGCGGAGTGAGCAGAGAGAGAGAGAGTTACGAGCTACGACGATCTACAAGCCTTATCAACGACAACAACCACGCTGCTATCGACTTTGGATCACTCTCACGGAACACCGGAATACTGGACTGCTAGAACTCTTGAATAACGACACTGCTACGCTTTTGGTATTTTCTGTAGTCCGCTTGGCCCGGACATAATTGTTCACTGTAACAATTACTGCAATAAAACTAGTTGTTGAGTTTTAACCTGTACTTGTTGATTCGTTCCCTGACGGGACACAACAACTTTACATCACCCTCAGTTCATATCAGTCTCCCATTTTACT
Source organism: Laupala kohalensis (assembly GCA_002313205.1). Taxonomy (NCBI): domain Eukaryota; kingdom Metazoa; phylum Arthropoda; class Insecta; order Orthoptera; family Trigonidiidae; genus Laupala; species Laupala kohalensis. Next base: position 139,815 of record NNCF01125844.1, read on the forward strand.
TGTTTTATACCTAAAGCGACTTTGAAGCTTGTGAGGTACAAATACAAAAGAGTTCTTCAAAATACATACACGTAGGTGGTATTACATATTAAACAAAAATAAAGATAACTCTGAAATGAAATATAATAAATATACTGAAAATAAATACAAGGAAACTATGGAACTTAGGGGATTAATATCATGAACATCTTATACTAAAAGTGCCGAATGATTGTCGTTGCACAATGTTATGCAGTGGTGCCACCTTTATCAGATTACGGGTTTCTGAACATGAAATTAAGAATTTATTTATTTCGATCTTTGTCCGTCTATTTTGGAAATTGGGCCACTGTGCGTCGCAGTAGATTCCCCTTCCAACAAAGCGACGTGAAACATCTCGCGCACATTATGCGTTCACTGCGAACAAGTAATACGGGCAACTTTTTTCACATCAAAGCTTTCCCTCCCGATTCTTCTTCTCTCTATCTCTGCAAGAAACGCTGGAGATTTGAGATGTTTCTTAGCAAACTTTTTCAAAACTCAGTGTAATGCACCCGACGATATATTTTTCTCCATTAGCCGTGACGCTTTTAAACCTTCACTTGTGAATGAACTGAGAAGTTCGTAGTTGCTAAAGTTGTCGATTCGCATTGCTGTCCGTAGGGAGAAAGTGGTCTTCCAACCGGGAACCTTATTTTACATAAGTATTGGATGGAGGGGGTCGTAAAGATCTTTTTTTACGAATAGACTCTCTCCTAAAAAGTAGTGTTGACGTAATCGTCGTATAAAATTGTGGTCACTGGAAAAGAAAAAGAAATGTTTTATACAGAAAATATAAAGGTTTTTTCCCTTGAATGACGAGTGATTTTGTAAATATCATAAACATTTGACTTCGCTATATTTTTATGAAACTCCTGTTTCTTGAAATACAAAAGAGAAATACAAATAACATTTGGATTTTTATGTTCTTACCGTAGCTACAGAACAGTAACTTATAAAGTTCATAGAAATGAGTTTGTATATAAAAAGTATCGTAATTTCTTTAACATTTTTTTCTATTTATGCGTGTCGTATTTTGTTTACTTGAATGAATATTGGAACAAACAATCAATATGAAAGTTTCACAGCATTTCTGGAAAGATCGAAGTCCGAATAGCTTTTTAATTGTCCATGAATCCCCATAGAACCGCAAAGTAATTTCTTCCACTCATTAACACTGTCCATAAAACGCTTCGTGTTTTATGCTACATATTTGCTGAACAAATGAAAATTAATCAACGTAATAAGTGATGGAAAACGCGTGGCAGTTGTGTTGTTTTTGGACATTGCTTAAGTGTTGTGTGAGAGTACTTTTAGTTTACGTATTAACTATTATTGAACTTACTCCGATATCGTGTGTTGTCCAAAATGAATATACACAAGTGAATGTCTCCCTGGCGTCAATTTAGACATGAATGGATTTGTTGCGCTTGTGTTCTTCACCTGGGTTCTTAGGATATCTCCTAACTACAAGTGTCCCTTCATCTAAAGAAAATGAAGTTCTTTAGTAATTTAAAAAATATTTATTTTCATAAAGAATTTAAGAATCTGTGTAGAACCACGTTAAGTTTAATAAGATAATTTATCTTCCAGAATAAAGTAATCCCATCAAACGGCTTACAGGATGGGTAAACCCACCAACAAAGATTGATATTGAGTACAAAGAAACATATCGCTAATTTGAATAAGACACAATAATAAACATGTATTATTTCTATTATATTTTGCTTTTTTATGAATTGATGAGGTGATCCCTTGCTTGTTTCAGGAGAGTAACTTAGTTTATTACCCCCACGTGGACAAACACAGTTTTCAACTGCTTTTTGGCAATAAGTTTATTTTTATATATTAAGTCTTTTAATTAATTACCAATAAATATATACAAATAATTTTCCTACATTAAACGCTTTGAATTACTAACCATTACGAATGAGAAAACGAGTTAACATTTAATCGATGTGTACACATTCCGCATTTCTTTAAACATAAATTATTTTACAAACAACAAACGGATGAAATATTTTAAATTTAAACTATTTGTCGTTACTATTTATAAACAGTTTCGGGTAAGAAAGATAAATTTTAAATTACAAATCACTAATATCAAATTAATTCATGATATCTCAAGTAAACCTGATTCGAATAGGGGGTGCGACTTGGAAAGTTATACTACAATACATTAAAAATACATATAAAGCGTAAATGTAAAAAAATCAAAATCGGAATTAGAACCCCGAGAATAACATACAGATCCAAATATACTTCTACTAATGAAGATTTAGTTCGTATGAAGATTTTTAATATTCCAAAAATCGTGTGTAATGAAGTAAGCCCCTGATTGCTTCTTATAAATTGAACTCTAGTCACCGCTTCATTGTATTGGTTCGAGATGAAAGATTGAAATGAATAAATGGATATTTCCGCCTCACATTTGTTATCTTCGTGTGGCTGTGGAGAATTTTCACTTTCGTTTGTATTTTAAGCCCCTTCTTCACAAGTAAGTATTTTTGAGGTACGACACATAGAAACATCTTATATCCCTCAAAAACAACTCTTTTATGTATTATTAACTATCATAAAATCACTGTAATCTTAATAAGAAGCCACTTGATGAATAATTTCTATTGTGTCGCTTAAAATGCAAAAACGTGCTGAAGAATGAATAGTTATAACAGGTATATTAACAATTATCTACTAACGAGAAATTTTGATTGGAATCCACATTTCTGTTTTTCTGGTCTGCGAAGAAACTATAGTATTTTATATAAGACTCAATAACAAAACGACCGTACTTTGTCGCGGGGAACCGTCCAAAAATTGAAGGTTTTCTTTGCCTTCCACAGTAAGTTTCGTACAAGTATACTTGTGGATTTCGACGAAACTTTCGAGAAAGAAAAAAGAAGAAAGAATGTATTGCACATTCAGAAGGACAATGACTACCTCATAATAAAAGAAAAAATGGATGTACCGCAGGCGAAAATTAAAACTATGAAAATAAGAGTGTTCGATTAACAATGATTGATTAACAGTGAATACTAGAACGAATTTATTTGTAAGTTACTATTTAAGGAATAATAGAAATTCAATGTACCAACTTTATATTTGAGCAAAAATTGCACTTTGTGTTTATTAGCACGCAGTTCGTTGTTTTGATGTCATAAATTTGAATCTCGCCAATAGTCTTTTTACTTTCCAATTACAGAGAGTGTGTAAGGAAAGTATTTTTTTTATTAAATGGGGATGTAGGGCTCGCCAACATTGTAATTGGTCGCCAACATTGTATTCTAATCGGTCGAAAAAAAATTGAGATTTTTGCGAATTGGCTCCAGGGGAGTCTATTTTCAAAATTTGTCGATGATTTCCAATGTCGTATGCGTGTGTATGTTATGAATTTTGTTCTCCCGATAACTCACGAACAAACTGCTGTATCGAAACCAAACTTGAGATTTGACTTTGAATGCTCGGAATAGGAGCCTATTTCCGGACTGATCATTCCGACTTCGTTCACCCACCACGGTCCATTTCCGGTTTCCCAATATTCAAAATTTTGAAAATATGGATAAAAACATTTTGATTGGTTAGAAGACTTCTTAGATAAATAGTTCTTTGTGAATCCTCTGATTCTCGTGTTCTAAGGGTTCAACCCAGACGGTACTTAAAATTACAAAAACTGGTGTTATCAGTGACCGTTATAGGCTTGACAATGTATTTCCTTCACGGATAACTAAATTTAACTTCCAAACATCATTGGTTTTAAAACAAAAACGTTTCGTTAAGCACTCCAATCTTTCGTACAATCAGAGAAAATTAAATAAAAACAACAAGAACTCGTTTGACATAAAATACCCCATTATGCCCAATAAACCAGTAGTCTTATATTATGATCCATCAATTTTCTGAGGATGAGTTAGGTACACCAAATATTATCTCATGATATACCCTTATCATAATACCTTATCTCATGAAATATCCTTATCATAAGCACACTTTTATAAATTACTAATTAAGAACTATACTTATTTATTGAAATAAATAGTTTATAATATTACGTAGCTGTGAAATAACTTTTGTGTTTTATTAAATACAAATTTGTTAGTTAATATTACAACACGTACTGAAGTACATATATTCCTATCTTAGATGATGATACATTATGTCCACCTCCGCCTTAGGGCTCTTGATCGGAATCGATGGGATGGCTCTTGCTTGCTTCCGGAGAGTAAATTAGTTCTTTGTCCTCCACGAGGTCATATGCAGTTTGCAACTCCTTTTTTGAAAATTACTGATTTATTTTAATTTTTTAATCCTTTTTTCTTGAAAGAAATTCTTCAACTGAGTTACGAAAAAAAGAATCAAAATGAAGTCAAAAATTGTGAGAGACAGAACAATGGCGCAGATGAAGAAGTGAGAAGTGCCATGGAGGGAAGACAAGGGAACAAAGTATTCTGAGAAATGTCACAAAAGGAATTGCCTGGATTTTCAAGGAGAGATATTCCGCCCGCTAAGTATGAATTGTGACCGCTGCGTGGCTGGGACGAGGAGGCTCAAGATGGGAGGTGGCGGCGGGAGCGTTCACATCACAACACAAGACGACTGAGACAGAGTGCGTTGACGATGAGGAGACAAGAGAGTAAGGGAAACGATAGGATAAAGACGAAAGGACACTGGGTAAATGTGGATGAGAGTGAGAATTGAGGCATGCAAATTGAATACGTTGTAAGCGCCAAAACAATTAATTTTTCGCGAAAAACGTTCTCCTTGGAAACGTCAATGTTGTGGTAATCGACGTGTCTTCTGTTCAGAGTTAATTACTATTACGGTAAAATATAGCTTAGGTGTATATATCACCTCTAGGCTAATATATATTATGCAACACTAGTATGGAAATCTATTTTATAATATTGTTTTTGATTACCTTTTAATTTTTTTTCGTAACGACAGGTAAAATGATGGTTATCATACGTGGCACTTACAGTCATGTGGATAGTATCCACGGAACTTTTTCTCGAAACGTTTCTGAAAATCGTAGTGACATTTCAAACATTCAAGTTTGAATTATTAGACACTTTAAAAAGAACACCTTAAATTTGAATTAATTTTTTAAAAAACATTTGTTGCAGCATTAAACAAGTAATCTATGACAATTTTTCCGTAATATTTATTTATCAACTAGTGACTTTCATCAGCTTTTTTGTTACTTTCATCATAGATGAGTTTCATCTTCTATGAAAACATGGTTTTTTACTGAACGCTTTACATTTATGTATCTCAATTATTGTGAGATGATGGATGTCAGTCATGGAGACTTTACTGCTTCATGAAGGGAAAATTGTTTTAAACGTTCGGCAACCAACGAGATTAAATATAAAATAGCTCGATATTTTAGAAGTTATCATTTCTAATGTTAGAATGATTTGTATGTACGTGTATTTTTGCAAACATGAGATCGGAGAAATTTAGATTAGCCAAACAGTAAAATTTTCTTCAGTGTCCTTGCATTGATATGACAAGGATAGTGTTAATATAAAGCTTGAGGTTTTATTGTCATTAAACTGATACCTCATACTTTTTCATGTTTTAAAACGGCTAATAATTTTAATTTTTTCTCTTTTAGTTCAGAGAAAATTTAACAATGCAAGTTACCTCCTCCCCATATACATCTCTGTAGATGATTAAAAATTACATGATCGAAATTCGACATTAACTTAATAGTTAACGAAATTTTAGCAATAATTTAGGAGAACCCACTAATACTACGCGGTGAATAGTTCCCATCAATGTTTTAAAATATTGTTTTTCTTCTGTATGCTCCTTTTCGCTTCTTGGATTGTTGATATCTCAAAATGAGACCATCGTAATGTGATGATATCAAATATCAAAGTTCTTTGGAAACAACATGCATGTTTGAAACGTAATATCCTTCATTAGTGAGTGCATTATTTTTTGAAATTTCCCTGAAGATCCACGAAACTGCGAACATGATATTCGTTGAACTCCGTATTATTTGAAATAAAGTAGACAATAAGAAAGATAGTAAAAAAACTACGGATTCACTTTTGTATTCAAAGAGAGGTATCAAGGTAACAAATACACGGCGTTTTACTGAAATATTCACAAACATTTAATGGAGGAGGAGAAATGACAAACACAAAGGAAAATCGAGAGAAAGGTAGTAAGAGGTACAAAAATAAATATTTATGAATAAACGTAGAATGTAGGAAATGTAATTACGCAAAAAATGAGTTCGTGTGACGTCGGAGAACACGTTTGTCAATACGTGTGTATTTTGTAATTTCTGTACGTAAACTTTCACTCTTGTTGAGACAATATCTTCAGAGTTCCAAGAAGGAACTTTGAGGTAGGTCAGCATGAAAGAATGTCTGTGTTCATTGAAGAAACTGGTGTGAGAAAGATTCCGTCCTAAGTGTGGGTATTTTGCTGTTTGTGAACGCAAGCTTTCAGTTCTTGTGGACTGATGTGGGGCCCCATCGAAGAATGTCGGCGAAATACAGAAGGAAAGACCTAAATTCTACCAAATTCTACAGCGGTCCTTAAAATTTTCCGTGTTACTATATTTATAAATAAGATATTTTTGCAGAGGTACTGACCTGAGTTTGGCAGGTTTGGAGTATGCGTCTACGGAAGGGTTCGTCGGCGGCCGAGAGACTGGGTGCCGAAGGCCGCTTCCTCTAGCGTCGCGGCGTTCCCAGAGCAGCTGTTGGAGGCGAACCAAACCCTGGACGAAGAGAGGGAGGGGCACGCTATGGTTCGCCCAATCATCACGTGACTTTCTTCTTGAGTATATATTGAACGGGCAGAATTTTCGGTGGTTTATATGAGGGGATGAAGTCCGCAGATTACGGGAGGTGTGACCTGGCTAGGTTTGGTCGTCAGACCAATGTATGGGATTGCTGTGGTAATCCATGGAAACACTTGCTACTAGTTGCGGGGGATGTAACTTTTAGCGGTACTTCTATTCGAGAAAGTTACCTAGAAAATTTGGATTTTCTGATAACCTAAGAGTGTTTTCCGACGTATACAGCAAATGATTTTACATGAATGTAAATAATGTTTTCAGATAGCTTTACCCTTGCAATAACCTGCACTTGTATTTATTGATTTGTGAATTTTCCAATTTTTTAAATATTCAGATTTTAATTTAATTTGTATTAAATTATTAATCATTGTAATTACGTGTTTGTTTAATTGTCCGGGAAACTAGACTGGTGGCAGAGAAGGAAAATAATATTGAGGGCGTGGTAGGTGCAGTAGCGACTACGTTATAAATAAATAAATAAATAAATTTATTGTCAAAAAACAGTACAAACTGCGTATGACCACGTGGAGGAAACAAAACTAATTTACTCTCCGGAAGCAAGCAAGGGACCATCCCATCAATTCCGATCAAGGGCCCTAAGGCAGAGGCGGATTCAAAAAATTCAGCAAAAATTCCTAGATAAGATAAAAAGTTAGCTGCGAGTTATAATACTAATAGAATGTCAATATGTTTGTAATTTTAAGCAAAAAATTACATGTAAGTTATTATCGAACTATAGATTATTCTGAGTATAGTGCTTAAAAATTGAAATAACACTAAATTCACGATTTATTGTTACAATAGACCCGCCCCTAGACAAAGCCTAGAGAACCTGTATGATAAATCCGCCTCTACCCGAAGGAAAACCGGAGAAAAACCCGGGCCAGGATGGGGCTACAGAATTTATGTACACAAACGTGCCAATGTTGAGTACACATAAAACTAAATTAATATGAGCCATAAGACAACACAATCATGCAAGAAAATAGTTTTTGAAATTGTTATAAGTTGTTTAAAAAGTACTACAGCAATGGCGTGATAAAGTACAAGACGAATTTAACTTTTGTTAAAATCAATAAATTCTTTTACATTGTAGAAGCACTGGTGCAGGAGGTAGTTTTTAACCGCGGATTTGAAGAGATTCAATTTCATAATATCTTTTACATTCGGAATGGCTAAAAATATTGAGTTGTGATGGTAGCCACGAAAATAACTTTATTTATTCTTCATTTTGTAATAATCCTAGATGAACAATAGTAATTACAATATTTTTCCTAAACAATGTATTCCAAGACACAAATATGATAATACCATGTTTAGCAGAAATTACTGAAATAAAAGTGAATGTATTTCAAATAATGTTTATTCAAGCAACACTATAAAGCATGAGAAACTAAATTCAACCCAAGAATATAATTTCAAACTCCAAGAGAGTAAATATTTTATCACACTTCTAGAAAAAAGAATTATTATAGTACCGTCCCCGAACAAAACTAAGACATGGATATTTATGTCGAACGCATTTATCTTCATGAAAAGCTGTAGCTTCTTACTACGTGTCGCGGTTTTATGCGCCCTTAAATATTCCCCTTTTCTTTCTTTGGTACGTCCGCTGAGCGCTCGCAACGGCGGGGACTCGGAATGGTGGGTGGCTTCCATTGACCGACTGTAATACGCCGGGGAGCGATGAGTCTTTCGAGAATTCGCAATCTCTCCTTAGTTCGCGATGAGGTGCCAGAGATGCACAATAGTCGCTGCCGACGTTGCCACTTCCGCCACAGTAACATTGATAGCAGCATCCAATATCATTGCCATGTTGCGACGTCATTTACACTGTTGCCAAATATTTTCCCTAATTTTACCAACATCATTTTGTTGTCAATCACCACTTCCAATTTTCGTATCCCGTCACTGCTATCAATATAGCTACCACTCTCGTTAACATCCAATGTCATTACCATATAGGCAAAATCCAGAGACACTACCACTTTGTTGCGAAGTCATTTGTTCCGTTGACAAATTTTTTATTCTCTATTGTGAACATCATCGTCTGTATAGTTGAACATCCCCACTTCACTTTTTGTCATGTCATCACTACTATCCGCAACCTCTCTTGTTAATATTGCCCCAACAATTATCGTTACTATCGGAAACAATAGATAGAACATTATTATTTCCCTTTCACATAATCTCTTCTCCATTACCATTTCGGCTCTTACATAAATTGCCAGTTCATCGACCATTAAATCGTTCGTTACCATCTCTTCAATGCGCAAGTCCTGTTCAGCGTTATGATGTGCGGATTGTAAAATACTCCTCTATAAATTCACTGCTTCGTAAAACGAACGAATATTTGTGATTATTAGTCAGAGTCGAGATATTTTTGTTGAAAGGAAACGACAGAGTTTATTTTTGAATAGGAGTACTTTTTCTTATTGCTTTTGAGATTCTTCACTGGAAGTTGAAGGCAGGGTTATGGCCGAAGATACTGGAAAAAAGTAAAGAAAGAGAAAAGATTTAGAAATGCACTTAAGGAAAATTGTGAGATTGATCAATAAAGACAAACTGAAATTTAATACACTGTGGTTTGTCTTTTCATAAAACTGAACTAAATGAATTCTTATTTTGTACAAAGTGTTTGCCTCCAAGAAACCATTTTCTTTCATATAATTTTTATTATTTACTATTTATCATTGAGTACATTTTTATGGGTTTATTGTACATCGATTGATGTCCACTCCATTGCATTTCGTCGCTAAAATGACCGTATTTTAGGAACCGCACTTTTATAGAAGCGTTCATCTTTAACCTCTAGACATTTGTAAAGACTGCGATATGGAGACCAAGGATTTTGAAGTTCAAACTCGGAAATTAATATGTAACATGATATCTGCCCTTCGTGGCAATAAAATAAATTTAACCTGTTATTAACATGTCATAAATTGAATTATAAATTTTGAGTGATATCTTAGTAAGATTCATTCGCATTTAAACAAAATTGAATAGATTCTTCCCTTTACGGAAGAAATAGAAAGAACATTGAATCAAGTAGTTTGATGAATTTAACTCATGTAGTGAGACACATTGCTTACTACGGAGCGTTAGTAGTACAGCTTATTTTAAAAACCCGCACGGTCTCGAAAACCCTGTCTGTTCGCTCCCCGTACAATAAAAACCCTGATAAACCCAGACGGATGGCGATACTAGTAATGAAGCTCAACATAACTCTAACAAAAGCTTTCGTTTTACTTCGAGAAAAGCGGTGCGCACAACCAACGCAAGAACAAAAAAATGCTGGAAAGAAAGAATAAAATAACGATTCGAACACATACTCTAAGTGAAAATGATTAAATTAAAAAAATGTCTTCTTGAAGGTTTTGAAATAGAAAAGAATTCAATTAGATGGAATCAACAATGAGCACACATAAAAAACGTAATCCGATTACACGTGAGTCTATAACGCGCTTTGCCTCGTTTTCTTCCAACGAAAACTTATTTATAAAGTTGACATCACCTGAGAGAAATTCTCTTTAAGATAGCGATGTGAAACGAGTTGAAATTTCATTGAATCAATCGTTCTTCAGTATTCCATGAATAAGTTGAATATCTGTATTATTGCACTTGTTTCTCGAACAAAAGAGCAGCGACAGTCTCGGCACATACTCGCTGAAGCGAAGTACGTCGTTTTAGTTTTCTCTCAAAACGTGGACTGGAGAAGAATTTTCTTCGCCTGGCTTTGAGTTGCTTCTCCGGGATTTGCGTCATCTTCTCCAAGACGTCTGTAAAGAATGTAAGCTGATTAACGCTTCAGTCTGATATCCTTTGAAGCAGCTTGATGACTGTTCCTTGGCACTTGTTCTGAATTCGAAAACGTGTAATTGAGTTACACGAATTCATTAGTTGGCTGTTCGTCGCTGCAGAGGGAATTTTAAACGGTGCCTTATGACTGAAGGACGTGCGAAGTATTGGCGTAAGTAATGAAGTGCTAAGAAAAACGAGGCAAGTGAGAAGTAGGACTAATCAGAGATTAAGGCTGTATTTTAATCGATAGACTAATCATCATATACATTAATACACTAACGTCCCATTTTTGCGTTCCTTTTTTGCGTAACAGGAGGGAGCAAATCATATAAATGAAGTATCGATCTTTAGAGCAGCGCTCTCCGACTGGCGGCTCGCGAAACCTAACTCATATTTTCATACTAAAAGTTTAAAATTATTTTTAAAATAACGAAATTATTATATTATTTTTCGAAATAAATAATATAAATTTATTTATGAGAATAAAAATATCGCGTTTCAAATAAATAAATAAATAGTACCCATCCGTAATATTCGTAGGGTAAAATTTTATCAAACCCTATCCCGCGCCAGCCCGATCGATAAAAATTGTTCAGAATTGTGCCCGCAGGCTAAGATAAGTTGGTCAGCGCTTCTTTAGTCCATTAAAAGATGTGTTGAAGATTTTCTATTGTTTTATCTTTCTCTCTTACCTTCGCGAGATAACAATATTTAAGAATTACAACAGAAAAGAACGTATTTGACTCATACTTTTGAAAAATATGTTGACTACATTAGTCCTAACTATTCACAGCTCTGAGACGTCTGACCATGCGGTTATAAACAATATTCGTTGGCAATTATACGAAAGTTTCGTGACGCTCCATTGTATCATGTACAATGTACTAGTCATAACAGATTTGAGTTTTCATTCTTAACGCTAAATATGAAACCGGATGAAACATGACTACAGATGGGGGAAAATAGTATCTGCCATGTTATCCAAGTAAATAGTGTTGCTAAATAAAAGTAAATGTTCATATTATCGCACGGAATGTTAGTTTAATTCAATTTAGCTTGTTCCCACGATTTCAAGAAAAAAAATGCAGAGGATACGTATGCGTGGAACGATTAGTGGCAACTGAACGAAAGCTTTAGAAAGCAAAAACGGAGATCACACAGAAGTTTTAGAAAGGTGATCTCCGTTTTTGTTCGATTTTTTTTTATTTAGTAAAGTAATTGTAAAATGTGAAACGTGTAATATTCACAAACGTAAATCAATTTCAAAATGTATCAAATTTGTCTAAATTGGATCTCATTTATTTATTTTCAACACTATTGTTTTATGCTTCATCGGATTATGAACCATCATCTATAATTTTTTCTTTTATACAACATATTATCACTATTTTTCTTTAACAAAACATTTCTAAGTCAAAAATATTCTTCGTCTCTTAGCTGTCCACTAAATATTGTATTTTTCTACATAATTATTCAAAAAAACAAAATGATTAACTGATTTACATTTTTGCTATTTATTATTTTAAATAAGAGCAAGTTATTTTTAGAGATTTCAAGAATATAACCTGTAAATTATACCACCCGAGTTTAAAAACTAGAATTTGTATTACAACCGTTACTAATTACCACTCATATAAATGTTTGATAAATAAAAGTTCCTTCACAATAAAAATACACGTATTTGAACTACAAATTCGTGAAGTTCTAACAATATTTTGATGAAGATTATTCTCTTCGCGTAAGATCTTTCAGAAAAAATGATATTTTTCATATTTCAGAAAATGTAACTCATAATTGTTCATAAAATGTATCGAATTCAAATGACTGTTCTCTCTTTAGAGAAGACTATTGAACTGGAAATTTACAACTCGAAGTTTTGTATTCTTTATGAGCTTGTTTAACTTATTGTTAGTTAGAGAGATGTTTTAAAGTCTCCTAATATTAAAGATAAAATTTAAAGTATAGGAAACTTCTCCCTCTGGCAGTTTCATTAATTTAAGACAAATAATTGAGAATCATTTCTAAAATGATATTGCGTGTGTAAATATTAGAAGTTTAGTATTTAACGAGAACAATTATAAACTAAATGGTTTTCATTCATAACTAGCTCTTAAGCGATTTAATTCCTTCTCGAAAAGTCCGTAAATCTCACACTCATCCACTCGCACCAAATGAATCGAGGAAGCAGTGTATCTACGACTTCGTCTAATTTTCGGATGGGCGTCCACATCCGCCGGATACGAAACGTTACGAAGGGCAGTTCTTACCAGAAAACCCTTTCGCGGGAACGCCCTACAGGTTCTTCATCCTTAGGGTGCCCCCCTTCCATGTTAAGAGCTCCGCCGCAGGTTCCAAATCATTAGAGGTAATTACTAAGTCTAATTGTAATTGGTAATTATGAAGATGTAAGGAGAACTCGCTTCACTTTGATAAGGGCTTTCTGTAGATGCGTTCGGAAGGACGTGAAAGGGGACTAAGGGTTGAGTCGCCTACTGAGGAAGGGAATGTGACTGAGATGGCTGGTGGCTCGTTATAATATCCTGCGTGGACAAGACACTTCCTTTGTCGTACGTAAATTCCAGTAAGATATTTTCTATCCGTAAGAGGGGGATGTGGAACATGACAGTCATAGCTAATAGTGGATGGTACTACATACTATTTCAATAACGATTATAATTTTTACTAAAATTATTATATTTAAAAGTTTTTGCCTCGGAATGACTTGCATAACACTTGATACTCATTGAAAATGAAATTTGGTGATATGTACCTTACTAAATGTCAAATTCCAACTCATTGAAGACGTATCCATTGTAAAGTAAGATATTGTTGTGATGGTGAAAATATATTGGGGCAAAAACATGGGATATTTTTTACCAATATTTGTCAAAAATATTTTAGTTCGTACATTTTTTCGCTTCTTCATTTTAGAAATTCAATTGATTATCAAATTATCGAAATATTATGTATTACTATATTATTTATAGAGCCTGTTCCTCAAAGCTTAAATAATTGAATTACTGGGAATTCGTTGTAATCACCAGAATAATTAATATAGAATGAGATGAGTAAAAATGGAGAAATAGTGAACTCAAATATATTACTCTCAATATATCGGTAAGTAATGGCCACTTTTTGTCTATGAATGTTGTTTATAAGAAACATTGGAGCGTTTATTAAAGATCAAACTACTTTAAAAATGAACTGTACGAAAAAATATAATATGATTTGCTTCGATTAAAAATACTTAAATAATCTACCCGTAGATAGTGACAACTGTAAGTATTTCCGAATGGAGACAGCTTAAATGACGGAGTTCCAGTACAATGCAGTGGTTACGTTACTTCGATAGATATATTTCGGGAGAAGGATCACTCCCTCCTTTCAACACATAGAGAGGGTTCTGTCTCAAGGGTGACTTGCAAAGCTTTACCACCATTTGATTAATGAACACGGTCTATATCCCTTCGTAATTAGCATTGCTGGCCGCTCGAGATGACTGACTGGCGACTTTTGCCTCTGACCCCTTGACCTCCGGGCGCGCTATTGGTGAGGCTACCACAGTCGTGAGGGCAGCTCTTCTGGGCTGAGGATTTGTCAAAAGGACGAGGGCGCGTTAGACGGGGTGTGATACTACACGAGTAATTAATCTTAACCCTGCAGTTCTCGTGATTTTAGGGTGACTAGTTGTTTAGTATTACATCATATGTCATTTATACTGAAAGTTTCATTAATGATGTTGTTCATGTATTTCTTTCACGCATCTACACGTGGAAAAGATCAAATTAATGATATTGTTATTCTAGCAATTTTTATTATTACATTGTTGGGGACGGTTGGGCACAACTGATGAAATTATTCCGCTGGAATGTGTTTTAATATACGTGCTCTGTCATTCATTGATCAATATTTGCGGGAACTAAGTAACTTTCATGACAATTATTGATATGAAAAATTAACATTTCAACACCAATTCATCCTTTTATTAGCATGTACGAGTGAAGATATACTAGTCACATTTGTAGGTGAACAGTTACTTGCTACTGGTAAGCTTGTAAATGCGCCACACTATACAACAAAAGCCTGAGATCAGCAGACACATACCGTAATTAAGTTATGTTGCTTTAGAATGCAATAAGCAGTTTTCCATATATTTTCTAGGTTTCCAGTTTCCATAAATATTTATTAGCATATTATAGTAATAGGATTATTGTTTTATAGTTTGCATATATCATATCGTTTATTCCAGATGCACGCAACTGAAATATAACATCTAATCAATATTAAGGATTCGGTCATTGATATAAATAATGATAATAGACAATTGGAATTCCTGAAAAAATGTATTGCTTGATTAAAAATTGATTGCTTACGGAACAGACTCTCGAAAAATTATTGAGGTTCTGAAAAAGATATTTAGAGAGATCGGAGATTCAATAAATTCAACAGCCGCAAAAATTTCCCATTGTGCTAAATTTCCCATATTATTACTCTCCCTCAAAATAATCATTTCATTGTTCACGTAATATTATGGGAACAAAGAAATATTTTTGATGTAATAAGTCCACTTGTTTATTGGTATTAGCATCTATTTCATTGTTATTATGTGTTTAATTATTTATGTAAGTAGGGGTCATAATTTGCACAGGATTTAAATTGTATTGTTTTACAAGTGGCTTTGGATATGATCGAAGTTTGATAAATGCATTCGGATTACCGTATGTTTGACAGTTCTTTTACGGCATCATATTACATTAAATTTATGTCGAGAGACGTTTTGGTTGTTCTTTTAATACTCCATCATGAAAAACAGCTGAACGAAAGAAATAAAAACGTAATGTTACACATTTATTTCCAAAACGTATCTTTATGAAATACTTATTTATTTTTACTATTTTAAAAATAAATTACTGAAAACTAATAAATACTATTTATATTATTTTTAATTATATTATATTAATTATTTTAAATTAATTTTGTCTAAACTAGTTTCTGAACCAACAGAACATATCAATAAAAGAACTTGCATGAATGAACTCAGGATATTTACGAATGAATTCGGTTGTATTGGATTTATAGCAATTTGGGATACTGAATCTTATGTATACAACTTGATTTCATTTCATCGTATTTTATCTCCCTTTTATTTCAGTATTTAGGTGTAATTACGAAGTAATCATGGTGATGAAAAAGTTGTATAAATGAGGGGGAATTTTTAAACCATCGCAAAATATCACCTCAAGCGTCTTTCAAATGTTGCTCCTGCAGAGTACGCCATGTTGATTTGACAGACAGTAACGATATCTGGTGCCCGTTTCACAAAAGTACAAGTGATGAACAAGACTTGTAATTATAACTAGTTAGTTACAATCGTTTCACAAAGATTTCGCTAACTTGTCAGTAACAAGTACTTGTTGGTAACAAGCATAACAAGTGGTTGGGGACGGTGGGAATAAGTGTGTATGCGGAGTTATGAATATTTATTTTAGGTGTAAAGTTTTGCGTTTCCGGACAAACATTTAGTTCAGTGGCTGCTAACATATTTAGTCACTAATTCTTCATGTTGGATCATGTAAATGGTTTCTTTCGTAAAAGCTGAATGTAGACAATCTTAGCATATCATCAGCAATTTATTTGCTGTTTCCTGTGATTCATGTCACTAAAAAATTTGTAACGTTACAGGAAAACCAATAAAAGAGAATGTCAGATAAATGGTGTCTTCCCCAGTTGTAATTTCAATTATTTTAAAAAAGTACTGAGTTGTACACCAACTGTTAGTTTTCCTTCTGTTGCTGTTGTTTACCAGAAGTGGATGATGAAAATTCCTTCAAATAATTGGAAACCATAAAAATTGTCTGCGGTGTGTTTTGAAACATTATCATTAGAATAAAGACTTGAAGATTAAAACTTAAATAAAAAAGCTATTTGAGAGATAAAATACAGTTCTTTTAGGAAGCAGTTCCTTCTGCATTCCCTAATTTCCCTGCATATTTTAGTACTACAGAAATAAAGGATCCATGCGAGAGCATATACAAACTTCAGGAAGAACAGAAAGAAAAATTAATAAGTGGTTGTAGAGCAACAATATTTTATATTTCTGTTACAACACACCACAAGCCCATATGCGATGTGCGTAAGGTTTTGGTGGAGAAGCGGGATTCAACCATAAACCACAACCTTTATGGTAGAGTTCGCTGCCACCAGCTTGGTTTCCCCAAGCAATCAAACACTCGAGTAATAACAATAAAACATTTAATTCAAATTAAATAAAGCTCTGAATATTTACAAATGTAGACAAACTCGCAAATCATAAATACAAGTTTGAACTTGTTATTACTTGATATTGCTATCTAAAAGCAATAATTACACACAGTTATAACTACTGGTGTTATGAATTAACTCGGAAATCTACCCAGATTATCCGAAGTTCAAAAAGTTCCAAGTTGCTATCTCGAAATAAATACCTGTTTCAAGCTATGTTATTCCCATCTATAGCAGGTAATATAATTACCGCAGCAATTCTCAGTGGTCTGACGACCAAACTAACCAAGTTACATATTGAATAACTTGCGTACTTCTATACGCTTTCTCACTTGTCTCAAAGTCTGAAAGCCTCCAGTATAAAAGTCACTTAGGAGCTGAAATCCCTCCAATATATATTGAGGCGGA
>NNCF01125844.1:157135-177923 GCA_002313205.1 Laupala kohalensis
GCACTCCTCATCAGCTAGGTTACCCCTCAGATTCCGCGAACACTGCGTTCGTCAGGCTGACCATTATTTTTGGCAACCAGTGGAACATTCCCTTCGCGCTCGCCTTTCTTCTCTGAGGGCGTTCATCTCAGTTTCCAGAAGTAAATGGGAACTGGTCAACCTCTTCACAATACGAGAGGTCTTAACGCGCACCTTTCCTTGTTTGGGCGGCGACGGGCATGGCCCTTAATCGCCTTCGGAATTTCCGGCGAGCATAGTGCTTGAAAATGTTATTTCAAAATCTATACTGACCACGATGTTTCAATTTCCTTTTTGATCAAGTGAAGCTAAAAAAATAACATTTGAGAATTGCATTGTGATGATGTTAAAGTTATATTTAATGCATGTATTTTGGAAGTGTACCTTAGATTGCTGGAAGCGTAAAAATTAATAATGAAATTTAATGTTTGTGTGTATCAAAGTACACTCTGTAGAGAAGCTGAAAGGTTAGTGGATATTTATGGTTCGTAGCTTAATTTTGGAAATTTTATGTAAGAAATTATCAAGCAAGATTGTAAGATCTGTTGATTTAAGTTTTATCCAAACGTATTTTTTTACTAGAACATAAATTAACTAAAGTTATTGTGCTGGGGCCTTTTCTATTTCATCAGCTATGACCACAGGGAAACAGAGCAGTGGAAATTCCGAAACACTATGACAATCTTCATTAAATATCAATTGAATAATTTCCTTCAATAAGTAAAAATCTAGTTTTAAGTATCCTAGGGGGGGGGGACACTTCCCAATACGGATGTCTATTTCATGCAGTTGTATTTATACAGGGATACTTCAATAGGCACTGCATATTGTTGCCAAGTGTTACGTAATAATCTTGTAAAAGTAGAGATGGCAGTTGACTCAATTTAATTATCTGGCTGTTGATAGCATAAGATTGGTGTTGTATTCCAGTCTATTGTGTGGTATGGTTAACAAGTCGTTCAGGCATTTGAGAAATGAGTTGAAATAATAAGTATAATAATTATTTTGTCAGTGTAATTATCTGCATTTGTTCAATAATACAGTATCATGAAATTTGCTTAGACTAGAAAATATTTATAGTGCGTATATGTTATATTTAATATTCTGATATTAATGAAGAAATCCATTGAAAGTGAACTTCATATTTAATTTATATATTGCTTTTGAATTATTCAACCTCCTAACGGCTAAATCTGCATATGTTCAAACGATGCTTGTGTATTTTTAAATATTTAATCCCCCAGGGGATTTACATCTAGTAAGTACATGTTTGGCGAACACGGGGCCCCGAGCTGAGTCTGGCATTATTTCCACTTACTTGTGCTAGGCTTCTTCCTTTCTCTTTCCTGACCTTCCTTGGTCACCTCTTGTTCTTTTCGATCCCGACGCTGGAGTATCTTTCATTTTCCTCTTCTCTTTTTATGTTTTATGTAATGTTTTGAGATATGTTGATATTTGAGTTTTGAGTTGTAATTCAGGAGGGTTTTTAGTGGGTGTGGTTGAGTTGTTCGGCGAGTCCCACACTGCGTAACTGCATTTTCCCTACCTGTACAAGTTTTTAGGACTCTAATGACCTCGATGTCGACGAGCCTTAAAACTCCATTAAAAAATGCTTGGAATATGAATAAAGAGTATAGGATGTAAGCATCTATGATTAAATGATTTTCTAGTGTTTGAACAGCAACAATTTTTCTTCATCTGTTTTTCACAATTATTTTCTGATACCCGATTTTTTTTCTATCCTTCGCATGAAATGGCTATGTATCTGTCTCTTATACNCTGCCGCAGGTGAATTATGAGTTCATTTATCTTTGACAACATAATTATGAAACGTTGAAAATACCTTTTGGAGTAAGTTTAGAATATATTCTGGCAATATTTGTAAAAAAATTAATAACAGGATCTGTAATTTTGATTAATGAATTTATTAAGTTTGTTTCAAAATTAGACTTTCAAAATGGATAGTAAAATAATACTGTTGGTTAAATATTGAGAAACAATTCGGAGTTGATTTAAATGAGAATTCACCTCTTAATAATACAAATTTCTCATTGAAACCTGTATCTCATTTGTTTTTTACAAAAAAGATGCTATTACTGAGATATTAATACAATATATAGATTACTTGACATTATTTCTTTTTCTTTATTAAATACTACAAACATCCTTTTAACTAGTATTCTTTTTAAAGGACTCTAAACAACTAGACTTTGGCGAGCCTTAAAGCCCCAATTACAAAAAAAAAAATTCTTTGTATTAAATTATTTCATAAATTAAGTTATGACCTTGCGTACATGAAAAAGATACATGGTAAAGCATCATATAGTGTTCATTGACTTATTCTGTTATATTGAACTGTGAATAATAAATAATGTTCTATCATTTATTGTGTATCATAACAAACTATCACATCACATCTAACTAACTCAAATCAGCACAACAATGTAATAACTTAAATTTTCATGAAGTTTCCAGAACAACAATGTTCCTTGATAGAAAAGTTTGATATAAATTTTTTATTTCACAACTGTCTGTACATAAAATAATTTTCAGTAATGCACTGATTCGGTGCGATAGTATTCTAAAGCGTTCGTTAAATTCGTACACTGACACGAAGGTGAAGTTTACTTTCCGTAAACGTCCTCCAATGTCCCACTCGAATCGTCCGAAGAAGAACTTGACAACAACATCTTAATACAAAAGCACTTGTAACTCAGTTAACCTGCCTTTATAGCTAGGTAGGAAATTCTTGGTTGGTAACAAGTTTATTTTACAAGTTTGTTAGGTTACTAACACTTGTAGCTGACATTGTTACCTGGTTACAAGTGATACCTTCATGAAACGCGAATAACTGGATATTTTTACAAACTTGTGAATATTTACTTGTTACTGACAAACTTGTACTTTTGTGAAACGGGGTGGTAACTGCGCTTACTATGAAATAGGAAGAGCGCTCTCCCGTGTCTTGCAAGAAATCTGACCTCTCCCTTGCACCACAAGGGACTTTCTCGGCTGACGGCATAGCATTAGACGGGTGCGGGGCGGGGATGGATGCGAGACCGTGGAAAAGGAGAGGGATGGGGTTCTTCGGCCCTAATGGACCACGCAACTGACCACCTACCACCCCCGTGCGGGTTTAAGGACTCCATTATCAGATTGGCTGGAGCGCGGTCGGTAATCCATTAGGGTTGGCGGCAAACCTTCGCCTAAGTGACAGGACGTGGAAGAAGGTGGCTGTTGGATGGGAATAGTGGTATAACTCTGGTCACCAAAGCAATGTTGCGAGTGGCCAATACATACACGACAAAGCAGACCATGAAATATTATCAGTAAAATTGAAATGAATATTTGTAAATCTTTTGATCCAGGTTTGGATCGATGAGAATTTAAAAAATCTGAAAATATGCTGTAAGAACGTTCAAAATATGCACTTAAAATATTTGCTAAAATGCTCAAAATATTCAGTAAAAATTTGAAATAGACACTTTTCAAAACCAAGTTAGTTTTTGAATCTACATATTACAAAAACGTGAACATGTAAATGGGTTTATTTGAATAATACCATTGAACTCGTTCGTACAATACAAGCTATATTTAAATAATCATGTTAATTCTGATCAGTTACAGTACCTTAAACTAAACAATTTTAAGTTCTCACAAAAATCCTCAAAGATATGCATATACAATTTTAAATTAAATTCAAATGGCCCCATTAAGTTAAAAATCGATTCTCAAAGATATAGAAAATTAGGTAACAAAAATATGCAAAGTATGTCATATCCCAGCCCTTCTTATAATATTGTAATACTTACGGATACTATGCACAGAAATAATCTCATTATCATATTACTTTATACTGCAACTTCTTAAGTATGGTTAAAATAATAGAGATTTAGAAAGAAATTAATGATTTAAAAAGAAAAATGGAGTTTAGGTACGAGTTTCGATGTTGGCATTTTTCTTGGAATTGCTTTTTAAATATAAGAAAGTATTTGTATATACGGATAAAAAATACGTCTTTAAGAGCAAATTAAAATGACAAAATATTGCAGTAAAAATTGTCACCAAGACGGCATTAAAAATAAAAAGGATATAAGAATTTCATATTTGTCGAAGAGTTTATTGATGTATGTAGAAAGGACGATGCTGGAAGATTATTTTTGAAAACGCTGAAAATTACATTCATTTTCATTAGCTCTTAAATTCAATTTGTTTGTCAGGAACTCATTATGCTTGCGTAATTTCTGGGGGAAAATATACATAGAGGATATGATATTCATTTCAGTTTGATCACAGTAAAATATCAGACCTTGAAAAAACTTCTACATACCCACCTCTCTGCACGTTACTAATTCATTGATACATAATATACTCTCATATTTCTTCCATCTATATCTCTGCAGCAGCTTTTTGGAGAGAGACGTACTTTTATGTAATGATAAGGTCTAAAACTAGAAATATATAAAAATGTACCTAACTGCTTATATCAAGATTTAATTATATTTTAATTAATTAATTAGTTTATTAAAATATTACTAAGCAGAAATTCGTAGAAAATATCATTTGTTGGGGTTAACCGATTCGTGCAGCTTCTTTGCCAAAACAGGAAACAGAATGCACCACAATGCAGTAAAGCAGAGTGCACCACATGCTGTAAGGGAATGCGGAATAAAAATATGAATTATTAATAAATAAAGTGCATCATTTTGAATATGAGAGGGGACGGTCTTCCTATGCAGGGGGTCGTTCGGTGAAATGACGAAGATATGGTGAAAGTTGAAATGGTGTGTCTGGTAGTTGTGGCGTTCATCTTCCCCTCTAGCGGTTTCCAATAGAGATGCGACTGTGAGTGGATTAAAAGGAGACGACGAAGTGCCTCTTTCAGCAATCGTCCTGAGAGCATTTACCTCAATGTCACCTGCAACCTTGACCATCACCCCTCAGCGGACAGAAAATTCTGATTTCTTGCTTTTCCTACCTACTTAATTCTGGATGTGAAATATTTTATACGTTAGATACATGTACTTTTCTTTTTACCAAGATAAATTTTATAATACGTTACCAGGAGTGTTCAAATATATTTTATGAAATATTTGAACTACCCGGCGTTGCACGAGATTTGAAAATAAACTTAAACCAATAATTACTGGGCATTCTGATATTAAAACATCTGTCAACAAGTCTGGAGTTCTATAGTTCATTTTACCCGGTGTTACGCAAGGTTCTTCAATATTCTAAATTCATATGTTAGTTTCCGTATTTCTCCATTTATGTGATAAATTTAATATTTATGCTTTTATTAATTTCAAAAATTTTTATTAAATACCACGAAGAAACACTACAAAAATTCACATAGTTTTTAGTGTTGTATGCTAATTTGTACGTAATTACGAATTATTTTAAAATCCAGACAAGGAAAGTACACATTATTCAGAAATAAACAAAGCTCACAGTTAAAACTTCTGGATTCTTCGGTTTTTATTTCACTCGTAGATAATGTATATGAAAACAATGTTCTTCACAGCCTTTATATAATTTTGCTTCTACTATTCGGTCATGTAGATTATACGTTCAGTAGATTGTCCGACTTCAGTAACGCAATCGAACTCCGTCGGACACATTAATAAGCTTCATTGTCAACAGTTATGCGAGTGAAGATTCACATCTACGGATAAACAGCAAATTTTAATTGTTCTTCTGCTCTTGTGCATCAATGTTAAACATATTTTGCATTTTAATTGCTATAACCCTTGAGAAGTATACTTAGAAATTTCATGGATTTTTTTCAAAATTCCGTGCAACAGACGTTCCAAATAATTTTTTTATTAGCATAGATTTTCTGAAGATTTTTGAAGATACTGGACCGATAAGAAATTAAAATTAAATAAATAATGAAGTAAACGACGGAGTCAGCGTGACTTAGTGGGTGCTGTGTTGCTGTCTGGATGGTTGGATCTCCGGTGTAGTGTGTGATTATTCATTTCACTTCAACTTTCAGACTGACACCCGGGCCCACTCAGTGTCCCGTAAAAAGAATACACGGTCTTTCGTGAGGGCGAACCAGTCGGAGAGAGATGATGGCTCTCAAGGTGGGTGCTCCCCCTAGTTATAGTGGAGCACCCACCTTGAACCCCAACAAGGACACCTTCGCGAACCAAAAGGGGACAGTTTGACTTTTTTGATTTGAAGTATGCGAGATAAATTACAAATTTAAAAATAAAGACGTGTAACTGCATACTAAAAATATTATATTTCCTCAATTTTCTTTTGGGTTCGTGTGTATGGGTCGCAGATACCATGGGGGGATTTTTTAAAATGTATCTTCCTTTTCGGTGGTTTTCTTTAAGATTAAAGTAAGTTTTATAAGAAATCTTAGCACTTTTCGCTGTGCAAATTTGAAGGTAGATAGAAGTACAACACGAAAAGAAAATTATGATAATATATTCTTTGGTGTATTGTTTATTTGGTGTTTTTTAAATAATCCATGCTCTTTAAGGTCTGAATATTTTTTTGTTAAACAATCTTTAAACCTCGATAAATGAAATTTATTTTATAGTTCGTTTTCTAAGTAATGTAAATGAAATTAACTGATTTTTTTCAAACCAGAATACAATAGACTATGAATAGAATAGACTATAAAGTACTTACTTTAAAAAATACAACCAGCCCTTGGTTTTGATTTGTTGCAACTATTATGACCGTTTTTTCTTTATTTCGCTCAGCCTGAAAATTATGTATCATTAAATAATATTGACCAAATAGCCATTTGATGTAACATCTACAAAGTAAACTATAATAAGACTTAAAATCTATTAAAATATTGTTAAAGTGAATCCTGGTTAAACCAACGAGGAAATTGAGTTTTCACTAATGCAATGATCGCACTTCATCGAACTCATCAGAATCCTCCTACATTTATTTAATAGTTTAATGTATCTCAAATTAATTTACATATTTCACTTCAATGAGATACAATATTCATTCAATGAGATACAACTTCATTCAATCAGTCACTAATCAGACTATATACTCTCCCTCAACTCAGAATACATCTGCAATCTGATTTACCTTTTGTGTTTATTAGTAATTTCTGCTCTGTAATTGTTCTTTTGCTTATATATCTCCAATTATTTCCGTTAGCAAGTTTCCCATTTTGTTTCGAATCCAAAACAAACCGGGGTATTATGTGTGTGTCGATATCTCCCTCAATTATCCGTACAACGTGACTCCAGTAATACAAAGAAATTAAAAAATATCGTAAAATCTCACAGTGCCAGGACTCATATATTTTGCGACTTCCATTTTCAATTCCGTTTGGGAGGAGAAATTATGAAATGAACGTTCAGGTATACAATTTTAAATAAGCACTTCTCCGATTGCTCGTAGAAATCTCACAGTCTTCCAGTAGCAACTTGCGAGAACAAAGTATTAGTAGAATGAGTACTCAGTTTGTGGGAAAAGGAAATGCTTGGGTGATGGGGATGCTCTCTCAAATTGGACTCCTCGGAAAATTGGAAGTGGATTAATAAGGAAATGGTGGAATGGTTTCGACTGCTTATAGTTCTTTTTACGGCGATTCAAAAGCTCTTCGCGTACGTAGCACTGGCAATTGGAGTTCAATATCAAGATTCGAGGCGACGCGACGTACTTCAGCAAACGAGAACCTGAGGGGTTGGAAGCGAGTTGAAAGAAATGAAATGGGGGTCATTATTGAGAAATCGTTGCTTCTAGTAATGCTGTATCTGGAGAATACAGTTGAAAGCTCAAGCGTGAAAATTGTGATATTACTCTTCTTGGATTGGGGTCCATGTTAATTTTAAACATAAAATATTTTAACATTTTTCATATATTTTATGAGAAGTGTAGTATATTTTATATAAATTTCTAAATTTGTATTAAGAGAATAATATAAATCAAATACAAATATCATAAATATTCACTGAAATATTGTAATAAACATTTATTGATTATACTTTGTCTATGTCAATTTTACGTTAAAAATACTATTAATTTTAATGAACTACACTCATACAAACATCTTATAGAACAACGATTCAAGTTTTTTCCTATTTGAATCATTTCAAATTACCTTTTTATACAACATTTCACTGCCATTGTAACTACCTATGTCATACCTTTCACTTATTCTTATTATCATTGCTTACGGAAACATTCGTACTNATTCAAGTTTTTTCCTATTTGAATCATTTCAAATTACCTTTTTATACAACATTTCACTGCCATTGTAACTACCTATGTCATACCTTTCACTTATTCTTATTATCATTGCTTACGGAAACATTCGTACTTACTGGTTAATAATTTCATTGATCCGCCCCACTTAGCCATTGAAGAATACCACGCGACATTTTCTAACACAGACCAGAATATTCTCCCTTTTATCACCCCTTTGCGTCATATCTTTCCACAAATTGCTCCACTTTTTCGTGCAGTATTAATAAACGAATTTAAGTCACTAATATACTTAAAGCAATTGCATTAATTAACTGAAGGAGATGAGAGTCCAATTAAATTTTGAGTGGACTTGACGTTTACCAGAGTTCCTCTGCCATAATCATTTTACTCTCAGTTCATTTTTCTGAATCCGAATTCATGCAAAAGCATGCTTTAAAGATTTAATGCATTTTTAATTAAACGAGAATTTACAATGTTTTGGAAAGGAACATGTTTAGTAGTGTTTTTAAAGCAGTTTGTTTTCTCAAATTTGAAATATTTGGGAAGGTTGTGTTTTGTTACGGTTTTGAATTTGATGGGAAAAATATCAGTGAATGGTATGTAGTGTGTAAAAATTAAAAATTCAATAAACTCCAAAAAAATGAACAAAATTTTCCAAGAAATTACCACTCACTCAAATTATAGGAGCAAGAAATATTAATATATTTAGACAAATCTCAATGATGCATCATGCTTTTATGAAAC
Organism: Laupala kohalensis; assembly: GCA_002313205.1. Classification (NCBI taxonomy): domain Eukaryota; kingdom Metazoa; phylum Arthropoda; class Insecta; order Orthoptera; family Trigonidiidae; genus Laupala; species Laupala kohalensis. Next base: position 166,094 of record NNCF01125844.1, read on the forward strand.
CGTTGTTTCTTCTGATTCGCCCCAAAATGTCGCGAATTTCAAGACTTCCTTTTTTGGATGTCTGACTTTTTTCCGATATTTATATTTGTTGAGAGACTTCCCAAACATAAGGAGTGTAACCGTAATAAGTTTCATTTCAATCCGTACAGCAAGCTCGGACGGGGAAATTGTAAACAACTGATCTGATCGCCGCTGTCTGGGAAACTAAAATTGGGTGACTCCGTGAATGAAATAAAACAATTCGACGCTTTTGAATCCAACACTTGATGGGATACAATTTTATAAAATCTGAGGTCCGCAGAAGACTGAAATACGAAGATACTAGACTATGTTTATTGTATTACACCGGAAAACTGTTGAAATATGTGTTATTCTTTGTTACCGTCAGTAATGTATTAAAGTAACGGATAATCGTTGCAATTTTGTTGGTCCCATAGTTCCATGTTTACATTTACCCCACTTTTTACAAGGGAGGGAGTAATTGTACACTTCATTATTTGCTATTAGTATGTCATAGTTTTGTCGTACAATCGATGTATGAATGTGAATTAATATGCATTTAATCACATTCAGAACATTTCTATTATGATATTTCCAGTTCATTTAGTTGTTTTTTTGGTTTGGAGGTTCGTTTTTAAGTAGTTATTATCTAGCTGATTAATCTCCAAAGAAAGAGAAGCGGATTGATGAGAAAGGACAAGATCTGACGAAGCAAAAATTTAGAAAGAAGAACAAGAGGGTAAAAATGAAGAGCTACTAGAACTGACTCCTACAGAAAGATGTCAGAAGATTTTCCACTAAATATTTCGTAAATATGGAAGATAATCTTCTTAAAGAAGTAGTGTATGTAGAAGCAACTATATAAGACGCTGTACTGAGTATGTTCTTACTTGTAGAAACACATTTTTTGTATTTATTGTGTCAATAAGATCTAGCCTGATACAGGTCTCGCATCGACTCACGAGTATTCGCGTGACTCCAGGAGCCCCTTTCACAAAAGTACAAGTTTTGTTAAAAATAAGTTGTTACGAACAATTATTGTAACAGCAAGTAATTATTTACACGTCATATGTCAAACTTGGTATTTTAATAGTATTCATTACTATACTTTTTGAGAGATGTAGTACAGAAAGTGTTAAATTTCTACGTATTGTTAAAAATATTTCAAGTTTATCAACCATAATTTTCCAAATTGCGTAATAGTAACTAGCAAAAACTAGTGGTGCAAAACCATTGCATATACTTTCTCATATACTCGTACGCCTCTCTGTCTGCAGCATGAAGTGAAAAAATTCTATAGTCATTCTAGGGTCATTTCTGGCGTGATCCTCTATATTTTGGTCGCCTTCCAGTGCTCTGTTCATGCTCAAAGTCGCAAGATGATCTTTTTACTGTCTTATATTTAAAATTTGAGAGTAAAATAAACATTCAGAATAATATTTCAAAACAAATATCGCAAAAATGCTGTGTAAATGTAATTTCGTTGTAGAGAAAAATTTATGTATTTTCGTACTTGCAGTGCGTTTTCTATTGTATCATTATATATTTAATTTCAGTTTACTAACAGTGTATTCTAAGACTCCTGGATCCATTTACACTACTAAATATTGTTTAAGCTTCTTGAAACTAAACAAATGCGTAAATAAAGCATACAGAAATAATTTTACTGCGTCTATACCAAACTTTCAAGCGAAATACAGCTAATGCTGATGTAATGCATAAAATTTAAGCAAATTCGTTGGACCAGTTTTTGAAAAATATTAAAAAATGTACTTTGACCTTCATGTGAAGTGCCCCTTGTATTCAAGTAAAAAGAAAATTGAAAGCACTTGCATATGTTAGAAGTAAATTCTACCCTAAATACGAAAAATGAAAAAAAATACCATTCGGTGAGGAGTGCTGCGTACAGACGGACGGACAGACAGACGGACGTCCAGCCAAAAACCACTTTTTCGGAAACAGGGGTCACCAAAAAGGATATTTCCGCAAAAATCTCGTTTTCGAATTTTTTCACGATTACAATACTATCTGAGAAAGTAATCTACACATATGAGAAAGTAATAATGACAAAAAACTAACAATATATAGTAAAATAAATACGTTTTTTTTTTCATAATAAGTTTTCGTAATATGTCCCTCTTTTCCTTTCAGTTTTACAGTCATTCTAAAGAGTTCGCTTAATTCGTTCACAGTCACAAATGTAAAGTTTACGCTTTCCATGGAAGTTTTGCTATGTTATTGTACATGAAGCAATTTCTCATTATCATCGTCCGAGGAAGAGTTTAACCACCGAAAATTAATAAAATAACACTTATAACACAGTTAACCTACGTTTGTAGCTAGGTATGAAATCCTTGGTTGGTAACAAGTTTATTTAAAAGTTTGTCAGCTGCAATTGTTAGTAACCTAACGAGGTTAGTAAAAAACAAGTAAATTACGTAAATACAAGTAAAATTGTAAGAATTCACTTATAATTGCAAGTTTACAAATTTACCTTTGTGAAACGCTAATCGCTGGATACTTTTAGAAACTTCTGAAAAATTACTTATTAGTCACAAACTTGTACTTATGTGAAACGGGCCCCAGGTACAGCATACTCGCCAATTCCTGTGACGTCGATGCGAAAACCTGCATCGCTGTTAATAGGTAGAAATATGATTATCCGTTTTAATTTGTAATTGAACTTAGAACACACTTCAATTTCGCAATTCTCCTAATAATGCGATTTACATGTCGTTTTAACTTATTCTTACTCTGTCTTGGTATCATTTTATCTCTTCTGGGAGACAATTCCAGATATGTGTACCTTCATGATCTTTTTTCCTATTAATGTGCTCTATAATCCTGCAAATTTTTAACATGGAGGTCCGGGACATTCTGTATGCTCATATTAAATTTTGATTGATATGTAGTGAGGCTATATATACGAACTAAAAAAAAAGATTACAACCTCCATATTAACGAGAACATAACTATTTAGTAAACAACAATTAAAGGAACATTTCCAGAATGTTCTCGAACAAACAACTGAGTTTTACTACAATGATAAATTCTTAGCAATTGGTTGACAAGTGAATAAAACATTAATACTCAGCCAATCAAAGTGTTACACACTGCAAGTTGACAGTCAAGAGCTAGAAGAAAGAGAAATTCATTCTTGGTCCGAACTCCACGACGCCTTGCTCGTGCCGATACTAGTCTAAGTTCTTCGCGCGTGACACGATCTGTCACTCATAATCTTGTCTAATGTCACTCAAGTGAATATTTAGTACTGTCAAACGAGATTCATGATGTTACAAATCTACTGAAAAATTAAATATAGTATTTTTAGTTGTGTTAAATTCTTACATAATTCTACTAGACTCAAAAATAACTTCTAAGAGTGGAATATTAGAATGGAACCTTCTACTGGACTTAAACTGATCAGTGAAGGACAAATAATAACATTTACCCAAAGGCAACAAACTGTGAGTAAGAACTTCGAGTTGATGAACTCACTAAATACTTCTTAATATATCAGAATAATTATTGAACTCATGATTTCTGATATATTATGTTTCTTTTTGACTTTCATATTCATTTTCTATAAACCTATAGAAACTAATATATAGACATGTTTCTGATATTGTGCAATCTTCTAACGTGTTCATATTAATGTCATTTTGTTTTACTATGTTCTTCAAGTTTCCTATGTCACAGGAAAACATCTTTATCTTTGTTTATTGTATTGCATGTGCATTTGCATGTTTCATCCACAGCTTGTTCAATTAACTTCAATTTGTTAAACTTTTCTGGTCTAAATACCATTCAACCACTCTTGCAATAAACAATATCTTGTTTTCATACAAATTGGAATCCAATCGTTTCATTTATAATTAGTCAATTTATTTGACGTATAACTACAAACATCGATGTTGATTTATTTCTTTGTGTATTTTGGATGGGTATTATTTAATGTTATTTAGAACACGACCTTGTATATCACAATCAAGACTTTCTGATTTCAAAATTCTCAAACAATTTTATAACTTGATATAACTTTATACCCAGCCGGAATAGATACTAGACATTCCAACAAGGGTTATACATTGCCTTGCAACGTATCAACAACCAAACTGACCAACAGCTCATACGGACCCCGAAATTCATCACCGTTAACATCAAATCAGTCAACTACTAATACAAACATGGATCAAGAGGTAAATTTTAAAATTTATTAGTAATAATATTACAATCAACGTGTACAATACATAATACTTGTTAAAGGTATTAATATTCAAATTTTTAATCTGTAATTCTATAAACAAGAAAACTAAATACGTACTCGTATATAATTGGGCAGATGGTTTATCGAAGTGAAAATATGTTTGGTTTTGTTATATTTAAAAATGTATTTTCTGGTCTTCATATTAAGAACGAAGTAAAAATTTTAGAGATAATTAAACGCACTATGTATAAGATCGTCGTGTTTTTGGTAAATTTTACATCTAAACACTTCGAAATAGTTCTAATTTTATTTGTTTCGTAGCAACAAATTTGTTCAACAAAAACTGATTTTTTATTTATTTTTATTTTTGTGATAAAATATTTCCATTTACTATTTATTAAATTTAGGCAATTTATATGAAACCGTAGAGAATTAGTTATTTGTTCGGTATTCACTAAGGGTATAATTGAGCGTAAAAACAAATTCTCTCCCTACTTTCCTAAACGTATTAAAATAAAACAATTTGGATGATGAAGGAAGTATATAACTACTCATAATCGAACAAACAACACTATCACGGAAGCTCAGATTCCTCATTTTAAAAATTTATCATTATAGGTTTTGTAAATGACGGAATGCTCAGCAATTTATTGCTGAAGAGTGGTAATTCGTATTTACTTTAAATTTGGACAAGTAAATCATTGTTTTAATAACAATTATTTCATGTGTAGCACAAGCTACTTATGTCAAACAAACAGTGCGAACTATAAACAGTGCGAGCTATAAACAGTGATAAATACCCACGAACAGTGAACAATTATAACGCTAATATGTAAATACAACCTCCCCGACGTATATGACCAGAAAATGCATAATATTTTATTATAAGAATATGACTAACAATTAAAAACATTCTGGTTACTCTAACTTCTCAAAACAAATGACTAGCCACTACAATGCAAAAACTAGTTTCTTCATGACAAGCGAAGTAATAAGTAAAATGTGACCACAAAATTTAACGCAAGTGTTGGTAACCAAGGCGACTCACTTGTTACAGAAGGAAGAACCTCTCACTTTTGTGTTAACTTCTGAACACGACGCATCGTTCCGATCACTCGCCTTGTTTACGTGTGTCACGCGCGTCTGACCCAATCTCTGGCGTTACAGGCCTAACGGCACATATTAACAACGCTAATTCGCTAGTAATCGCAAAGTTTAGAATTTCATGAAAGCACAGAAATCGACCTAGTGTGATTTGACAAATATGCAACTAGTCTCTGACACCAGTTATTAAACAATAACTTCTGTGTTCATCATTGGACTAACAGGTGCCTACAGTGAACAGGTGTCTACCCAAAGAGTGTTAAGTGAATACCACCTGCTGTGAGTAAGAAACTGTCATTGTAATTCATTAGAAATTGTTTAACATTGCTCTTAGCATTAGAATATTCTCACTTGCATAGGTTAATTGACTTTTGGACTTATCCAGTCACAATTTTTATCGAGATTTTTCTCATTCATATAAAGTATCTATTTATTTCACTATTGGGCTCATTCAGTCATTTGACGTGTTTCCCAATTGATTTATTGTTTCTATTTTCTACTGTTTAAGTATTTTTCTTTTCATGTGTTTGCTTCCACACGATTCAGGAGATTTATGTATATTTTATTCATTTCCTTCTACTTATGATTTATAAACGCATTGTTTATTGCATACATGTTTTCATTATCAATTGCTTACATGATTTCATTATAAATTATCTAGTATTTATTGTTTTGTATTTTTACATTAATCTACTAATTAAGAATATCATACTCTCATACTGAATTATTTGTAAACTGTGTCCTCTGAAAGTAATACTTTACCATTGCAATAAACATACCTATGTTATTTATGATTAGGAATTTAACTATGCTTTATTTGTAGTTAGTCAATTAATTAACGTTTTAATGTATGTTAATATTGATATATTTTCCTTTTTTCTTTTGGAGGGAAAATTTAATTAGCTTTTGGACGCGCATTAATCACATTCACTTACTTATTTTCAAATTAGTATTTTCACTTGTTAAATAATTTAACATTGTTATTTGTACCCCGCCGGAATACATGTCAGCTCACATTTTCATTTTGTGGACCTGAGCAAAATACATACATAAACATTGTCAAAATATTCGCTTTTTATCTCAAATTTGGATTCAGCATGGCTCTGTGGGTAGAGCGCTAAGTTGCTAACTGGACGGTTCGAACACCGGGTGGGTGGGGATTTTGCATCATATCTCAACATCCAGACTGACTCTCAGGTTTTCTCAAACTGCTGTAACGTAAGTACCGGGAGTATCCTGGAATCAAACCGACCGGAGGGAGATAGTAGCCACATCTCCTCTTAGTGCCGATGCCTAGTAATTGTATATATCGAAAACTCATAGTATACATCGAAAAACATTGAAATTTAGTGTTGAAAAAATTACTTCTCCTTCTCTACTGGCTTCCATCATTTGCTAAGTAGGATGACCATTTCCTATGATAACGAATAATAATTACCATATAGAAGGAGTTTGAGTAGATGAATGTGTTGACCTGTTGTCCGGAAGGCTGGGGTGTCACAGATAATTTTTTTAGTCATACCTCGTCATCTATTCCTACTCATTACTGTAAAATGAATACAAGATCTACCGTTAGAAAATGTATAGGAAGAGCGTTATTGTATCCTCATTATTTACTGAGACCAATCAACAGTGATACAATAAGAAGTAACTCTTAAAATATCTCCTAAATGGATAAAATATCCAATGAGTCGTGACTAACTCGAAAAAAATGAGTTCCGTTTTAAAAATCAATAAAAGTATTAATATTTCAGGAGCTAAAAAAATTACAAATCATTTGAAAATGCTAATAACTTAATCATGTCACAAAGTAAATTAGTGAGAACGTAATTATACCACTATCGACATGTTTATCATTTAGGAGATATTTTGGCGTTCGTTATTGGCTCAACCGGTGTACCTTAACTCAAATCTATGTGAACCCTGACGATTTGCCGGAATCCCCAAGGGCAGTGATGTCAACAGGAGAATGGGCATCAGAGCACACCAATGCTTAGGTACATCAGACCGTGCTGCCTGTTAACCTAGCCTGCAGCAAGGCTTGTCCAGTAGGTTATCATAGTGGGATGGAAGAGGTCATGCGGGGAATTTCAGAAATAAGGAACCTATATGTTTATCGTACAGAAAGACATGTATACTATGTGTATAACATTTAGTAATTCAGAAGAGTAAATTTAAACGATATGACCAGGTGTTCCACACTAAATCATAATAAAATAAATTTAATTGATATTTTTCTTTTCGATTTTTTTTATTTCTCTGTTTCGACCTTGTAATTTTATGTACTGATTCAGTTTATCATCAAAACTGAAATATATTGCTTTGATTTCAAAAGTTTTCTTTGTACACTAAAACTAAGGAGTTTGTGGAGACTTCACATACCGAAACAACGCGTGATCGCAGCACCAAGAAAGGAATTAGTCAACCCCATCCCGCTGTCCTATGACAGAAACCGTTATCGCGTTGTAAATCTCTGGGCACGTGGAGGAACGTAACTTCGCCCGCGTGCCGCTTCTTTTGACACCACTGCCATGGAGGAACAGTTTGACCTTACTTGTATCATTTAAAAATGAATCATTCACAAAACGCTTGACCTGACAAAGTTGGTATCATTGTGCTGCAGGCTATCAGACCTTTGAGAGCGTTGGTGGAGGAAGCTGCTAGCACTGTTGAGCAGGCTGAAGTTCTCACGCGTCGCCTGAATTGCACTTCCGCTATCTGGCAATCTCTTAGTCCTCCTATGACCACTGCTCCATGGAGAGGTGCGCTCTGCTCTTGAAATATGGGAATCCACGGCGCATGATAACATCTCTTACTGAAAAACTCTCCTATTCCTCTGCTCATTAGGAACTAGAATAAATGAAGGGTTGAGTAGACAAAGGAGATTAATTAATAAGTAAATTCTTTTTAAAAAATCACTTACAAATTGCGTATGGCCATGTGGATGACGATAAACTAATTTACTCTCCGGAAGAAAGCGAGGGTCCGTCCCATCAATTCCGATCAAGGACCCTGACGCAGAGGCGTATTTAACATTTGAACACACTTAACATAATTATGTTCGGCATTTAGTTCTAAAATCCGAGGTGTTCTGTCTCCTTGTCCTAGATTTGAGATTTTGTTGATGGCAACCCTACGCAGTGGCCGATCTAGACCGTAATCAAGTGGGGGGTGCTAACCCGGGAGCATTTTTGTCTAAAAATTATGGTTTTACAAAACGAATTTTTTATTAATACCCTTAAATAAAATGCATCAAATGGATAACTAACAATTTTGTATTATTAATAACAATAATAATTACTTATTGAATTTATTAATATGAAATTATTAATTTCATTAATCTGGTATTATTAATTTCATTAACCCGGTATTATTAATTTTATTAATCTGGTAATATATTAACAATTATAACTTATAACAATTTTTAATCTGGTAACTCTTTTACACAGTATGCCATTTATCAACTTTAATTTTGTCTGTTAAGAGTTCAGTTCCAATGTGTGAGTGTGTGTGTGGGTGGGTGCTATAACCTTCTAAGCCTCCCCTCCTCCCATAGATCCGCCACTGACCCTACGTGACATTAAAAACAATATTCATACAAAATAGATTTTACAAAAATATATACGTGATCGGTGCCATGTAGCAGGGTTGGCAGCGGTTCGGATCGTTGCGTACCTGGCACGGCGCGGTGCCGTTGAAGTGGCGGATGTGGCGAGGGAAGCGGCGCGCGTGCGACATTTCGCATCCAATTTGCGTTGCACTGTCGCCATGCGTCGATGTGAACCCAGTCTCCTCGCTGCTGCTAAGACACTACGCATACCGTGCGCGCGAGCCTGGTCCAACGCACTCACGTCCATGCAGCGGGACACGGTATATAGAATTTTAAGTGTTCGCGCTTCTATGCTTGATTATCCACGCCGACATTAGTGATTAAATTTGTTACAGAAAAATGGTTTTCAATTCAAGAGAATTTTTTTACCAAAATACTTCTACATTCCATGATACAAATATAAATCTTACAATTAAATTACAAAACATATCAAATAATAAATAGAAGACCTTTCTGTCAAATAATTTAGGGATCCTAGTAAGTATAACCTGTTTCAGGATTTCCTTCCCCTTAAAATTACTACCAATACTCAGAATGATAGGTTGATGGTTAACTCTGTACTTATTAGTTAATCACATTTTACTTAACCTGATTGAACAAACCTGAAACTTGTTTTCTAGCACTATTGTAACAATACATAATTTAAATTAAACTTTTTAAATGATGATAAAAATAAACACTTGTCACACTCAGTTCCAAGATTTACAGAATTTATAAAAAAATATTTCCAAAATGAACAAAAAAATTAGTCACTTTAAATATAATACAAATGCGTAAATTAATACAATTGCCTATGACCTTGAAGCATGTGATACGACTCTTGTTTTTATTTTAGTTGTGCAGTAAAATCGAAATCCGCACTGATCATCCGGTGAGACGGGTGAACTGGCGACTGGTTTTCAATGTCCTGGAAATTTTATTGATAAATTAATTTTAAAAAAAGGATTGAATTTGTGGACATGATATTTGAATATGCTCATATCAATATTGTACGGGTTCTTATGAGTAGAGTATCTGAAGGGAAGGTTTTTTAGTACATTCCCATTTACAATAATGGAATCAATACAAAACCATCACACGATTCACAAATTTCTTATACAAAAGAACAGTACAAAATTTGTCTGATTTTTCTGGACAATTAGGAAAGTTATTCAAAGATATCGTTCGCAAAACTAGAGGTGTTTCTAAACCAATCAGAGACCATTCATATATCACATTTATTCAGTTAAACGTTATAACTCATATTCGCAACTTTTAATACACTTATGAATTACAGATGTAATGATTATTTTAATATAAAAATATATAATATATTTGAGTTCCATAAATAAATATGTGTTTGTCTTGCGTCTGGAGCGTTTACACTACCTTCATCTAAAAAGTATTTCCAAAGTCTTGCGGCAAATTTGTTAAAACAGTGAAATGTTCTTATACTACATAAATGCTTAAATTAAAGAAATAAAAATAAATATTGATATTGGACCGAATTGGTCACCTTTTAACACCCATCATCATCTACCAAATTTACCTGTCAGGGGTAGCCACGTTTAATAGAAAAAATATGTCCAGGCATCCCTCTTGTTTGTGGCTACTGGAAGCTACATTTCAGTAATAAACATATGTATTCAGATTACTTTTACTGAAGCAGAACATTAACATGCACAGGATAATTCACTTTTCTATATACCAATCATTTGGTGATTGTGAATATTGTGTTTCTTGTTATATCACATGGTTATCTCTGATATTTTCTACACTTATTATTTTCTTGAATTATTTTCCGTTTATCGTGCACCATGTTGCTTTTTATAATAGAAAACATACGGATAATATCATAGTTATCGTATGTAAATTACTGGCTTTATTTAAGAAATTTGATGAATTTGCATTGTCTAGACATGCACCTTCCCGTTTTTATCTACAATGTGATCATGATTTATTCGTAACACGAGATTAATTAAGACGTGATGACCCTTTACGAGATAAATGCTCGCAAAATAAGCATAGGATAACCACGTTGCTTTCAAAATGTGCTCTTTTCAAAATGTGTCCCACCGCTGAGATTTAGCAAAACAAACCTGTTAAAGTTCTTTCGCTTAACTTAACACGGTTGTAAAGTCAGGCATGTGAATGGAATACGTTCTAAGTGCTCTAAATACATTTTTACTTGTGACAGGTAAATCGCTTAAACGTCATTGATTATGCAAAATTATGGGAAAACGTCATAGATTACTTGTTTAATTTTGCAACTAATGATGCTTGTAAAAAGTAAAATTTTTATCAAAATTTAAGATATATAGTTAAATCCATTGTAAGTGCCAAATAATTAAAATATGGAAAGGTTTTATGTTGAAACAGTTGTATATTATAATATCGATTTTTCCTAATGTCATTACATCATACTCGTCAACTTCGTGACTATGTACACGCCCAGGCAATTTCTTATTCCGTCATAGCAATTGGACCATCAACCGAAAGAACCTTGACGGATTACCACATCCTTTGGTCTTGTCAAAAAGAACACTTTTTGAGAAAATGAAAAAAAAAATTGGCACTTAAAATATTTTTCATTTATTATTCTCTATTACGCAAACTAAAATGAAGAATTTATAGATCACCATGGAAGAAGATCCCATGGGGCCGCCCGTGGAGCCAATGGACGAAGATGTGGATGTGACAGTAAGCAGAGACACTTCTCGCTCGTCACTTTCCAGCAACGTGAGTGAGGATATGCCTGAGTTGTGGGAAGGTGATTGGGAGGCCATCATGGCGGCGGAGACCGCACTCTCTTCCACCATCGCACTCGCCCTGGCTGAAGGACTCAAGTGCTGTACAGTCGTGGACACGCTGTGCGAGACCATCAGGGCGCAACGAGGAGATGTGAGGAAAATACAAGTGTAATAATAATA
>NNCF01125844.1:179072-206200 GCA_002313205.1 Laupala kohalensis
TTGTGAGCAAAGAGGCAGAAAACTGCTTAAATATAAACACCTTTCTATTGAGTCCCAAAGAATGTGAAAAATGAAGACAAAAGTCGAACCTATTATTATCGGAACAGAAACAGTGAACAATTATGTAGAAGACAACCTACAGAAAATTCCTGGAAAGACTTATCTATCTGAGGTCCAAAGAATACGGATTCTGGAGACGGTTCATGAAATTCAGAAAGTGTGCTCTTAAAAATTTCTCAAGGTGACGCAGTGTAAGGGAATTGGAACTTCCTTGAACGCCTACCGTAATACCTACTAGAAATGCTGATAGGTCAATTCAAATAAAAATAACAAAATATGGTTTTTAAAAACGCTGAAAAGAAATTAAAATATAGGAACTTATCAACTGAAATTGTTGGGATGAGGAAAGTTATAAACTGAAATAGTACCGATCTTTGTTGGCGCTCTTGTGGCAATCCCTGTATCATTAGACATCTACCACGCAGAACTTCCAGAGAGGCTAAAATATTGTGAAGTGCAAGAAATTGCATAACGTACGTTTTACGCAAGGTTTTAGGGAACTGCCAAGATCACCTTCTGTGTTCCTTGGGATGCTAATTGCAACATGGTGTCGAAGTTCCTTGCACGTAACTCGCGTTTAGGTTGGCCGATCCGAGCTACGGGGTTGGGGGAAAAGGGTCTAGTTTGGGTCGGAACGAAGTGGGGTTTGTAATAGAGAGACTCAGAGTTCATGACACGCATTTAATACTTACACAAGGTCGTAGAGATGTCGATTGTTGGCCAGAGTGATGTCGGCGGCAGCCATGATGTAATACTCTAAGTCTGAACCTGCGTCGAGAAGACGTGGACCTCCCACCTTCCAACTCCCAGAGGATCCCGGCGGAAGGAAAAGTCACTTCAGAAGCAACTCCCTCGCAGTGCTGGCTCCTCGTCTACTGTCTGACTCTCTCTCTACTCATTGTCTGCTTACCGTTTATATACAGTTTGCCCCCTACGTCATGCTCCACTAACCCATTTCCTCTGGCCACGTGTCCTCATTACTATGTGGTGAGTGTCTTCACGGCATCTTCCCCGTTCCCGAAAAAAAGAAGAAATTCCGGGGCTCGTGAAGATACCAGCCCATTCTTTTCTTTTTGTTACAAAAACACAAGAAATTTTTTTTAGCTGAGTCTGACATTACTTCCACTTACTTGCGCCAGGATCCTTCCTTTATCTTTCCTTACCTTCCTTGTTCACCTCTTGTTCTTTTCGATCCAGACGCTATTAGGGCTAGTGTATCTTTCATTTTCTTCATTCCCCCCTCCTAATTTTTTGTCTTCAATATTTTGATGTATGTTTTGAGATATGTTTTGATATATTATATTTCAGGAGACCTTTTAGTGGGTATGGTTGAGTCATTCGGCGAGTCCCACATACGGGGAGAGTCATGTTGGCTCTCCTTAGTGCGTAACTGCATTTTCCCTACCTATACAGAATTTTAGGGCTCTAATGACCTCGATGTCGACGAGCCGTAAAACCCCACCAAAAAATTTATACATGCAAAAGTTCCTACTCCGATATATATGACCCATCTCACACTGTACATCGTATCCGCACTGTCTTCGCACGCCTTCCAGAGTGTCCAATGTCTTTTTATGTCAGCCATTTGCACTGTTGGTACTCGATGAGTGTCCTGTATTTTTAGAGTACTTAATAATTTGTCTACTGTTACTATGCTCTCTTCCAGTTCCATCCCAGAGGTGTTAAAAATTTCTAGGCTCCAGGATTGCATTTTTGGAACTACCGTTGGAATCGTATATTTAAAAAATCAAAAATTGGTAGTAAAGTTTGTAACGGCGACTGTCCAGAGCAACCCCATGGGAGTGGAAAGCTCCCCTCTCTTGTTAATTTAACTGCACTNCTGTCCAGAGCAACCCCATGGGAGTGGAAAGCTCCCCTCTCTTGTTAATTTAACTGCACTTTGGTGCCCCTCACATGAAATGTTAACCCAGGTATCCTCACTGAGAGCATAGTACCACTTCCCAGGGGTTTCTCCTGGGGCGAACAGCTCGTAGGGTTTTCTTGCCACACTGACACTGCAATACCACTTCATCCCCTTGGTGTTATTTAAATATACAGCTATACTGCATGAGCGGGCGAAGGAAAAAAGATTTGGTTTGAGGGTGGGCACACTGTGACAGATGCCTCAAGGCAATCGCCCAGTGAGTCGCGATTAAAGAACAGAAATTGGGAAGAATCAGCAGGGACCGCTAGGTAGCTAGAATCTGGAGTCAAGACCACGCTTCGCTAGGTACTGTTCATGACCTCCGGCCACGCCAGAGTACTGTATTGGCAGAACTGCCGGCCATGGTGGAGTGGCAAGCTCACTAGTATGGTTTTGCCTTGTGTGTTACTCAGTACGCGCTCCCGCGCTACTGAGTACACTATTTGCAACAGTCGGCAACGGATCCGTTAAGCCTAAAACTCCACCTCCTCCCCGTCCATCTACTACAAGAAAACGTCAAGTAAATCTACCAAGAAAACGTCAAGTAAACCTACGGTAACAACCAAGACAGAGACAAAGACAAAGCAGGGTTATAGGGTTAAACCCCTGAACCTTGTAGAATTTTTGAAAACAACAAAAACAACATACTTAAAAACGTTGCAAAGACGTAAAAAAAACGTCTCTGTAATAGCTTCCTCCGAGTCAGATTGTGCATTGTCCGACGGTGAAGCGGACATGCACATTCACGAACCTTACCCAGAAGGTTCCAAACGTAATGGCTTCTATACTTTAGTGGAATGATAATGGCTGTAGAACACAACGTGTAGAGTTAGAACTCTTTGCGCGCCGTAATCATCTGTATTTCCCTGCAAGAGACACACCTTTTACCAGAACACTCACCCTCTCTGCGATGATACAGCAGCTTCAGATATAAAGACACCACGGGAAATCGAGCCAGAGTTGGAGTTGCCGTGTTTTTTAGAAACCCAATCCTCTGCTCACCTGTTGTCCTACAAACTCAAATCCAGACTACAGTAGTCAAAATTCACAGCGTACCACCTATGACCGTGTATTCTATATATCTTCCTCGGACACGAGATTTCTCGGAGACTTCCCTCAGGGATTTAATTCACCAGCTCCCTCGACCATTCATCCTCCTTGGAGATTTCAACGCCCACAGAGTACTGTGGGGCTCGTCGAGCAAGACCCGAGGTGTGAACTGCAGAATTGTCTCTTTGAGAGATAAAATTTATGTCTAATGAACACTGGGGAGACGACCAACTTTGCATTTGCCATGGGGTCATGAACTGCTATTGACCTGTCAATTTGCTCTCCTGAAGTTTTTGATATCTTCACTTGGAGGATAGAAGATGATCTGCATGGTAGCGACCATCATCCTATCTGGTTGTCCTTGCAGGAACGTGCGAGTATTCCCAAATGCAAGTCACAGAAATGGATTCTCAGAAAGGCGAACTGGACACAGTACAGTTCTCTGTGTTCAGAGAAACGGGTAGTGTTCGAGAGAGGGTCGTCCATCTTACCCAAGTGGTTCATTACGCCGCTGAAAAATCCATTCCGAAAACAGCTAATGCCTCCTTGTTGAACGACGCATGTCGGTCCGCCATTTGGGCAAGTCAAAGTGCATTGCGGAAATTTAAGTGTAGTCCATCTTCGGAAAACCTCGTCATATCGGTTTGCTAGAGCAAAAGCGCGCAGAAACGTCAAAGAGTCCAGATCTACCTCCTGGAAAATTTCTATCTACCTTTAAGAGAACAACATCGTCCACTAAAGTATGGGAGTCAATCCGAAAGACATCTGGAAGGTATTCTCGAGTCCCAATATCTGGACTCAATTATCAGGGTAAGGTTCTTACTAACAACAGAGAAATGGCAACAGAGAAATAGTGATGGCTGAATACTTTCCTGACATAACATCTAGAGCAAACTGCGATCCTGAATTTGCGAGAAAAAGGGAAAATTGCTGAGAGCACACCTTTTGACTTCCGTTCCACCAACTGGAAACCATACAACTCTTCCATCTCCATGAAATTGAGTCAGCTCTAGCGACAGTCCACGACACTGCGCCTGGCTCTGATACTATTCATTATGAAATGCTGCGACAACTCAGTCACGAATCGAAAGTATACCTTCTGGATATCTTTAATCTTTCTTGGTCCGAGGGAGTATTTCCTAATTCCTGGAAGGAAGCAACCCTTATCCCTTTACTAAAACCAGGAAAGAATAAAACGGCCATCATTAGTTATCGAAGCATTGCCTAGAGGAGATGCGTCGGTAAAACTCTGGAGACAATTATAACCCGACGTCTTGTCTGGTATCTTGATAAACATAACTTGCTAAGTTGATCTCAGTGTGGTTTCAGGAAATTCCATTCCACCCTGAACAACTTACTTCAAAGTAATATTTATTTTTAAAATTAATTTTAAGAGAACTTGGTGTATTAGAGTTGTGACTTACTTATACCATGGCTGAATTATTTCCCGTAGTACTGGTATTATCTAGAGAATAAAATAATGATTATCTTTATTTCGATACTTTATTTATAACGATCCGTGAAACATTCATAATGATTGTCTATGTGAAGTTTTTCGTGTCAGGTGGCCCTGCCATTTTCGTATTTCTATCATATCTCATCTCTGTGTATAACTAGTTATGTCCTGCATAACTCACTGACTAATTAACGCCCAGATATAACTATTTGTTATAATGACACTAAAATTTTGACGATAATTTTATAAAGGAGTAAAAATACAAAGATCGAGCATTCCTCGGCAACAAACAATTATTGACATCAAAATAGTTTCTATTGAGTCGAACAGATTCATTTGAAAAATCTTTTATGATTGATATTTAAATCATGAACGTTGAAAATATTTTTGGGCATTTATTTAAAGAGTATTTAGATGAAGAAACAAAGTTATATTTCGGAAGATTTATGGAAAATATTTGGAAATTTTTGTATTTGCCTTTAAATTTTTTTTAGCCTTTTTCTCATTCTTTGGGTCATTAAATGTATTTCTAAGGAATTAAAAGTTACCCCGCCACATTTCTTTTCTAATATGATACAAAAACGTATTCGAAAATTCGTCTCTTCAATTTACACAACACCCAGGTTCGTAACCATGATTATTATTCTGTGCTTGCAAGTTTGGAAGCAAATACTAAGAAGTTTGATATCGCGTTTTAATGAGTTTTCAAGAACTTTTTTTCTGACCTATCGTTCACTTTTTTTTTTGTGGAATCGTCCCAGTACAAGTTTTTTAATGACGCGTAACAACCATCCCTCAGGCAACATCCACCCTTGCAGACCACCCGAGTGAATACGAAACTGATTCACCAGATGATTCTGATGAACATCCGTTGTATCAACCTTACTCACCGAGTGATCTCGAGGCACAAGCCAATGCTGCACATTTGCTGGCTGGAGCAGCTGGAGCGGTGGGTGGTTGCGCGCGCAGACTTCTGCGCGAGGTGCAGCGTGGGATCGCTTTGGTATGTTTACGGTTTCATTCATAAGTTACTTTTTTGGTTTTCCAGGCATACAGTAAATATTTTAACATTTCCGAAGTCCTTCTCGGTATCCTTTAGTTTTTACAGTTAATAAATATGATAAACGAAGACTACTCAAACTACCGACGTAAGTAATATAGTCTTAAAGTATAAAATCAGGAAACCGAGCTTATCCAATAGCGTCATTACAGAGTTTTCAATTATTCCGTGTCTCAATATTAATCTCTATGTGTATGTGTCTTCTTACCTTCCAAGTTTTCTTCGTTGACTTGGCTACATTTGCTTTGTCATCCCGGGAAATGGGGACAATCTACTTCCTAAGTTAGCCATTATTCAGTGCAGTGTTTCTGAAATATCTCATATATTATTGAAGCCACTGGTAAAAGTATTCTTTAAAGAGGAAGATTGTAGTAATTAAAGAAAGTAATGTGTTGTAGGGTTTTGAGGATGGAGGAGCTCTAATGACATTTCCGTTGACGGTTTCTAAAATCCCACACACACAAAATGGATGAAGGATTGACCTTGCAGATTGGATGAGAAATTAGTGTTTTAAATTTTTTGCTCAAAAGCTTTGACACGCACTTAAAGAACTCTTGCAGCATCATGTCCATAGTCATTAATGAGAATAAGATTTTAATAATTAGTTTTTAACTTCAATATTCTATCAAAGTCATTCGATACGTTGTGTAAAAATACCATGTTTCGAATTCCAAGTTGGTTATTATCCTGGCCCGGGTTTTTCTCCGTTTTTCCTTCGGGTAGAGGCGGATTTCTTATACAGGTTCTCTAGGCTTAGTCTAGGGGCGTGTTTATTGTAACAATAAATTGTGAATTTAATGTTTTTTCAACTCTTATGATTTTTTAACACTATACTCAGAATAATCTATAGTTCGATAATAACTTTTACACGTAAATTTACAAACATATTTGCGTTAAATTACAAACATATTGACATTATATATGTATTATAACTCGCAGCTAACTTTTTATCTTATCTAGGAACTTTTGCTGAAATTTTTGAATCCGCCTCTGCCTTAGGGCCCTTGATCGGAATTGATGGGATGGTCCCTTGCTTGCTTCCGGAGAGTAAATTAGTTTATTGTCCTCCACGTGGTCATACGCAGTCTGTACTGTTTTTTGACAATAAATTTATTATATTATGTTCTCATACGTTATTTCTTCAATATCTATGAGATTAAACGCATGTATAATATTTTTCGGTGTCTTAATATTTTTCATCTTTATAGACAAAAATAAATTATTTACGTGTAATCTATATAGGATATTAAGACATTCAAAATAGGAAGGTTTAAATATTCTTATTAAACGATTTGAGAAAGATATTTAATACGTCTGAAATATGTATTATAGGTTATATGTTTAGAGAAGTTACTGTTAAAACGAAACTTTTTTTATTATACAGGCTTTTTTTGAATTTTCCAATTTAATCTTCCATCTTTAGTCATTTGACTTAAGAAAATAGTCTGCGAACTGAAAATCTTCATGTTAAAAATCACCTACATGTATCATTTCTTTTAAACTTATTTGTATTCTTATTTTGTATACAAATTCAAGATGAGATTGGAACTGCTATGTTTTACATTAAAGATAACAATTTGTATAATTTCGTTTTATCATTAACTCACGATTTCTTTTCATGTCATCTTGATAATTTTAGGTAATTACAATTTTATGATGTGGCGAGATTGTTCAACTACATGAACTGGGGCAAGGAAGAGTACAGATTGACTTGCGAGAGAATAAAAGGCACCGAACCATCATTCGTCTGAAATAGACAAGAGAGAATCTCACCTATTTCGATTGAACGGGGATCGAATCGGTACTCAATCGTTCAGATGTGTGTAAGAAGGTTTGTGCTCAAAAGTTAGTTCCTCCTTGGAATTGAAGAAGAATTATCCGTTGCAAGTTTTCTCTGATTTTTTCATTATCATAACGCATCGAACACTTTGGATTGTAAGTGATTTAGGGATCTGTATGTGCCAAAAGCACTATTGAGTACGACATCTAGTTCTTCATGTAGTTGGATGGTTAAATACAATGAACCATACCATCACAAGTGAACGAGATACATCAACGAGTGGATACAGTAAATTAAGCGTTAATTGTGAAGGATTCTATTACTTTATCAAGACGTTTTCACAATTTTCTTTGAATTGGTGCCATTGTATTTTGAGTTCATTCAATTGATTTACAAGCAAAGTTCAATACTTTATCACAGGTGCATGCCGCTCTCGATGGCTTTGGGATTCCCGGGGAGCATGGACACGTGCTTCCATTGGACGCCTCTGCGGACACTCGACGTATATCCGTAAGGAAGACTATTAAATGTTCGGCTATAAAATCGATCGAATTCTCATTGAAAAGGAATTTACAGCGTATTAATGTTTGCCATTATGTGATATATTAACATGTATTTTACAGTTCTTTTATACTTTTCGAATTATATTTTGACTTGATATTTCTGTGAATGTATTCATACATGGAATTTTTTTTTGTTCCTGCATAAAGAAAGCAATCTCGCTTGTCACTAATTTGTTCATGTAGCTGTCTAATTTTTAGATTTTCATTTCCTTATTACAGTAGAACACCTCTTAACCGATCCGGTCGTGACCGAGAACCTGGCTTGTTACCCTTTTGGACGGTTAATTCCATCTTCCTGTGAAAAATCGATTTTCTTACTAAGAGAACCTACAATTTCATCGGGATATCTCGAATAAACAAGCAATGGAAGCAAGTGAGATGTCATTGTAAATCATTTTGTTGTACTGTACATCCGTACATACGAACGCGAAAACATTGATTCTTAAAAAAAATTAATATGTACTGTTTGATTCATATAAAACAGACTAGGAAGTGAGATGGGAATCAAATTGGCAAACTCACTCCCACTTCCCTGTTCTGCCCACCCCAACACAAAGAAAATGCACTCCTAACGTCGTGTCACATCGTTTCACTTTCCAGCAAATGCCTGTGAACAATGTTTTGAGTCACTACTTGTCAGCTATTATAAGTTGAAAGAGAGAAAAATTTGTTCCATGGGATAGACTGGTTAATCCGAGGACCGACTGATCCGAAGACGCTTAAGAGGGATACTACTGTAACTCTAACCTTCATCAATATTATCGACCTCCTACTAGAAGACAATTGCGTATCTAGCTGCCTTTTGGGGATAGGTAAACAACTGCATTTTACGTCATAAAAAGCGGGCTTATAATATCATCAAAGAATGGTTTATACATAGGTATTTCGAGATTTTTTTCTAATAATTTCTAAAAGTAATTGGAGACTTATTCAATTTCTTATTTTACGTTAGTAATTACCAACTGCAAAATCCAGTCAACAACCAAAAGCTAACTATTTACACATGACCACCGTGAACTGATATTTAACTAATTAAGGATGTACCAATAGCGTTATAAAAGGTATTTTCGCACAATGACGCAATATTATAATAATAATTTTAATAAATATTAATATATTAAAACTGCCAAAGCCTTGCTTTGTTCCTAAAATGTAAAAAGAGGGCCTTTGTTTATATATAATTTCTTTCAGGTCGTCATATCATTATTCTTCCGTTCCTAAATAATGAAAAGTACAATAACATTACTTTCCGTCAATTTTTAATGAAATATTTTTTTAAATTTAAAGAATACCATTCCTCGGTTGACTATAAAATATTTGCTCTTAATTTTGTAAGTTCAAAAGGTTTTCGATTTTAAGAAATTCTAGTAACTATTCACAAAAATGGGATAATCATACCTCAATACTATGACCTGTGCAGCCCGGGACAATAAATTTAATTGATTCGTTATAGTTATTTTGTTTGTAAATATATAATTTTTCTCCTCTTCATGTTGTAGATTGACGGCGTCTGCCCGACAGACCAGTGAGTTCAAGTTCCTTCCCGCGATACTGATCACACCTATTCCTAGAAATATGTTCTGTTCTTTACTATTTGTATCTCCTCTTTTTGTATCGGGGTTCACTTAACACGCTTTGTGACAAACTTCTTATATATCTATAAACTCACGTGAAAAATATTTGTACATAGTATCTTGTAGATAGTACAAAAATTCACAAAACAATAAAAATAGAAAAAATAATATTTTGTTGATTTATTTAATAACATTATTATAATCAAATATGTTGTAACTGAATTATTTTTTTACATTTATTCGATTAAGGTTGACAGGGATCAGTTACATACACATAATAATATGATAATATTTCAGTATGTACACCTTGTTATAAATATAAACTCAATTTACTCAACAGTTTCACATTATTACACCAAGTTCTAATGTCAGTCCAGTATTTTTTTCAACTACATATTAAACAATGTTATTTGTTATCCGTCTCCTGTAGACCAGGAATAAGTTGAAACTATAGTGGTTTTTCACGATGAAGAACGTTTATCACATCAATAAAATATTTTGGGTATGCATGATACTTTGATTTTAGCATTGATACTTGTATTTTAGAATTGCTTTTCTCCACGCTACGCAATATAAATGACATGGACAGGTTTCTTTAACTTCTCGCCTTGTAGCAAGTTTATTGAATACAATTGGAAAGCGTATGATTGGAAAGTAATGACACCGTGTGACAACACGGAAAACCTGGACGTCGTCAGTTGCAGAACGTCCGTGGCGGCGATCCGTGGTCGTTCGTCCCTCAGAGATTTGTGGCGTTGTAGGACGATTCGCAGGGCTCGCGATCGTCTGCAGAGGTGCCCTTCTGATGAGGAATCCGGTCGAGGTGTTGGTCTTTCCAGTTCAAGTGGCGCAGAAGTGGAGAATTCTTGACGGATTTGGCTTGTCGCCGAATTTAAATATTCGTATTCCAGGTTGTGGACGTGCGTAGTAAGTAAAGCTAGTTGCTTTTAGGACCTCGGAATTGGAATTAAGTGAAATTCATCGAGATTGAAACTTTCGCATATAAGCTCGTTCGGCACACGTCTAACGACTCGGCTGGAGAAGGCTGGAAGTGACTGTTATTCCATGGTAAGGATGAGTCCTTAGAAATGAAGATAAATGACGGTCTTCATACTAGACGTAATTTGCTCCGATGGGAAAATGGTGTCGTCACAAGGTGGTTAGGTACTCATGTACTCATTAGGAAATACGCGCAGACATTATTTACGTCGAATTTCATTCCTTGTCCGGGCCTTGGAATATGTTGGCCTTGGAATGTTCGTTTTCTATTCCGTGTCCGGGCCTCGGGATGTGTTGGCCTTGGAACGTTGTGCCTTGGATTTCTTATATACAGATGGGCCGTGCCGAAGTGTAAACAGTTAATACAAGTAAATATTCATGACGAAAGCTTTTGATTTACATTGAAGAACGGCATGCGTTTTGCGATGCTGTAGTGAGCTGTATTTGTAGGAAGCTGTGTTCCTGGATCATCAACAACTATTGTGCGTGCGAGCAGGTTGATGGGGCAAGAGCGTTTAACAGGGAAAGGAGTAGAATGTAGAAAATGTGCATTGTGGGAAGGACACATTTCTTCCTACACTTTATTATACGATTTTTTGTTCCAAATTTGTAAAAGGCATTATCTGTAATTTTTTATAATAGCAAATTACGTAAACCCTCTTTTTCCTTTTAAGTCTGTAAGATTGAATTGAGAAAGCATATTGAAAATGTAAAATATCATATTCTTAATATTGTGACCTTTTTTTACTTTCACTTCTGGAAAGTTACGCATAGTGGAGAGTGGACTGTCATTTTATTAACGCAAGTTATTTCAGAAAAGTTTCTCGTTCTGTCAGTCTTGCACACAAATGAGTTTCATGAATGCAGAATGCGAAAAGCTGGATCTTACTCAATCATTCTTTAACATATATTATTATATTACTTCCTTTTAACGCTCATGAAATCATATCGTTTCAGAAATCTCTTACATGTGAATGGTGTCAGGCAACATGCCAAAAGCTGCCGTAATATTATTTGAGAAGGAATACTCTATAATAATAAGTATACAGATAAAAAAAAATCTCACTAATAATGTTTTTACAATTGTTGAAAATGCCTAACGAAACTGTTTATAGAGAATATTTGTTAAACCCTCAGAGGCAGGCGATAACTGACGGATTCTACAGTCTCGAGTTCACTCTTAGGGCTTTCGTCCTAAATTCTGTACGTATTTATTATTGTAGATTAATCCTGGTGTGGTTGCGCTGGTGATAATAGTCTTCCTTGTATTCGTGTTCTTTCCTAAACGTCGTCAAGGCATTAAGACACGCGAGTACATTAATGAGTAGATTTGAGTTGCATAACCTCAAAGATTGTCTTGTCCCTATTCTCTGTTAGTTTATCAGATTTCTGCCGCAATGAGTGCTGAATGATATGCGTCATCCGCTCGGCCAATTCTATTTGTATTTCAACTTGTTGCAAAATGTATTTTATGAACCACTTAAGTATAAAAACTTTATTGTATACACCATATCCAGTAGCAACAAGAAATAAATTCTTACATGAAACCACATTTGAGCAAGCAACATTAAGTTGTCCGCAAGAGTAACAAATCAATCGAAACATACCATTTAGTCTAACTCACTTCACCCTTAGTTGCATTTAACCGCCACATGTGCTGATTTTTTTTCTATGGCATTGTGTCACTGTTTATCTAAAAGGTCCCGAAATCCGTGGATTAAACTCTACTTTTTGGATTAAATATTCTTTAATCCTCCCTTCCCACCCATGGGGTTTCTAAGGATTTGTCCTCTTCTTCTCCCCCTCCCCAATTCCAATGGTGGTTCAACGGTCATTACATCGGAAGTGTGTCTCATTCATCTCAGCAACAGGCAGAACGAACACACTCACCTGGAACTGTGCCCTTCGAGTTGCCTTCCGAACATGACACAACCAAGGATAGAGACATTCTTCAGGTCTCCTTCTAAAAGTGACATACAAAAAATGACGCATCTACAAAACAGTGCTCTTTAGACACACAACTCTCGACAGAATTTTTGGTCAATTGATATGGAAGATATCGGACAGTTTGTTCATATTGGAAAATGTAGAAGCATAAAAAAATATTCATTTTTGTACAAAAAATATACACGTAAGAATAGTAATTGATACGTCATAGGGTGAGAAATAACCTTTCAGAGTCCTAGTCTTGATCTGATTTAGTAATATTCATGAGAATATTTCTTGAGATTAAAAAGACGACGAGTAAATATACTCTCCAGTATATAAGCAAAAAGTATTGCACGTCTAGCAAGCCCCACGACCACACGGCCATCATAAATGAAACGTTTTCTGAACATTTTCTCGATGATTTAATATAGAATGTGCATTATTAGTCTATATATTTAAATACCATAAAAATATTTTCTTTGATTGCTTATTTACCGTTCTTGAACTAGTCTCAAAGGGCCGGAACTCTACCGGAGCTATAGTTTGTATTTTCAATTGTCACTAGTGAACGGAAATGACCCGTTTTACGAGAACATTTCCTTCCCTCTGCCTATATATAATGATATAAAAGTGACTGGACATTTGCTTCGTTATACAGAGAGATTGTTGTATAGAGAGAGACAAGAATTTGAGGTAATACGTTTAAAAATAAAGAAATACCATAAACTTGCAGAATAGATATTTATTACATAAAATATTACAATTATTTACTTACATCGAATTTAAAACAAGCTTCTTTAGTATTTTCATATTTTCCCCCAATTGTACCCCACTATTTTTCTGCTTTATTTACAGTAATGCAAGAAGTCCGTCATACTAGTTTTCTTCATTTTCCCCTTCCAAAGCTCTTACCAGACTTTGTTCTCATGCAGGAAGAACTGAAGCGACTTAAGCTTCAACTGAAATGTCTTGAACGACTGAAATTTCATTGTTATAAAGAAGGAGCAAAATCGTTAGAATAACACATTACTGTATTTTTACAATTCGTTTACGACTTTGCTGTACCATTTGCGAAATGGTTGTCGTCTGATGTGTAAGTTTGTGATAATGCTTGGTAGTATTGTAGTCCACGTGAGAACACGTCGAAATGGACAAACAAATTTTACTTTCTAGACTCGGTATTTTAGCCGCATATTACCGGTGACGAGTTACTGTTCACAAAATTCGTTAATTCCATCAAGTAAAGCTGGAAGTATTCATGTAGTTACTAATAAAGCTCTTTTAATAATATTGGTGGATAAGGTAGGCACGAACTTAATACCAAAAGATTCATAAAAAATAAGTCGTATCATAGCAACGTATTTCTGTGGGTGCTGTGGCTATCTGTGCTGAGAACCATCAGTATATGAAGCCTCCACCACATGTTGGACAGGAAATCAGTCCAAAAAAAGGATTAAAGACCAATCGAAAACATGGAACTGGAGGTAACACATCTATTAAATTAGCAACATGATAATTTAATGTGTGTTGAAGAAAACTATTTATTCGTTCTCGGTGTACACATATGAATAAATACGTCACTCAATTAAAAATCCAATATTTTTACTTCCCTATTATTGTATAAAATGCACGTTCTCGAGTAAGTGTGTCATTTATGTATCATTTTCAAAGACAATATAGTAACAATATTAGCCCCTTACGTAAAAACTGTAAGGCAACTATGATTTCTCAAAATATCTATTGAAGGAAATACGGTAATTTTCAATACATATTCATTACTATTATGTTCAGTTATTAACATTTTCTACCAGAGAAGTTTCTGATTTTGTTAGAATCATCGCTGAAAATATTGATTTTTGTATCATTAAAAATAGGGGAAATTGTTTTTAGTTCTAATGATAAAAAACAATGTTTTCAGTAATGATTGTTCGTGATAAAATATTTCTGAGTCATTTGTAAAATTACAAATTTAAAAATAGTTCAATTAAAAATAAAGTACAACAGAACGTATCTAAAGAGAGAAGACAAACATGAAAAATGAAGGGAATGATATTCAAAACATATTGCATTAAATTGTTTAAATATTTAGAATTAGAATCAATTTTATGAATTTTTAGATAACGTAAAAGCCATACCGGAAGTAAATGATATCTTAATGACATCAGTTCAGAAATAGTTATATTCTAAAAGTAACATATTTAATATCAATAATTAATATCTATGAAGGATCTGAACTAATAACGTTTTAACGCAAGTAACTTGAACTACTTGTAATTAAAAAGTGAAGAAATGGTTATGACTGCGACAGAAGAAACTTATATATTACCATTGTCTGTTTGTATTGCCAAGAGAGATTTCTGGACGCATTCGTTGGTCCAAGATTCGTACGCATGTGTACGAGAAGCGCATGCTTTGCGTACTCGTCTCGAAGAGCTTCTGGCTGCGCCACCTGCACAGACGGGATACGAACCTAGCGCTCTCAGGGGAGGTAGATTTATTTGTTACTTATCATATCAAAAAAGTATGAAAATAGGACAATATTGGTTTTATTTGTGGTTTTGACGGGTGTATTTGAGCCTTTGAATAATTTTTTTGTCCTCGAAATTTGGTCTTAAATTTGTATCTTTACTCAACCAAAAAGTAATTAATTTGTTGGACATAAATATAAAAAATATTTTTTTAATTTTTAGGAGTTTATAATTACAATTTCTGAGTACATCCACAAATATATGATAGCAAGTGAATATAAAATTCAAATAAGAAATACGAAATGTTTCTTCACAAGTTACGTATTGCCCCGATCAAGTTACTTATTTCACTCGCGCATATGTCAATGTTTATATTTAATTTTAAAATATTTTGATAACTCTTAATATATTCATTATTTTATAATTTTAAACTACATATACACTATTGCATACTTTGTTTACGTTAAAAATTGTCTTGTCATTCTGTAATACAATATGATATCGTTACACCTGAGTCATCATCTCTTGACTCAGTTTTGTTTTCAAAACTATTATTCATCAAAAGAAGGAATTGAATAAGGTGTAAAATGTATTATGATCTTGCAATGATCCTTAGGACAGGCAGCGATGTTAGCAGAAGCTATCTTGGGAGGAGCAGCTGCGCAGAAAGTTGTGGATATGGCTCGGTGGTTGGGTCGCATGGCGGATTTCGTGCGATGGGTTCGCCAATATTCCCAATGGATTCACACACATGAACCTTCCGAGGAATCGGAGACTACCAGCTCACTACCACCCTTACACCAACACTTGCAATCTATGCGATGGATGCCACTCGAGAACGAGACAACGGAAGCGGAGGTAATCAATTGGCAATTAAATGGATGCGACTCGGACGAGAAAATACTGTTGTCACTTAAGAAAGCGGTAAGCATCACTAACCGTCCCCGACTACTGCGCTTCTGCTTATCCCCTCGGCAGGCAAAACCTGCCCTTCACTTGCCCGCAAAATACACTCACGGGAAAAATGCCCACGATGGGCAGGTGTGTTGTGGGTATTTGAGAAAAGCACTTTTTCTACCCTCCTACCGCCTCCTACGCTGCGCGCAGTTGCTCGTAGAATTCGTCTAATTGCAAATTACTGGACACCTATGGGTTAAATGATCAATTAAAAACTGAATAGTAGAGAGGTAATGACATACCATTCCATTCGTGAGGCAGAATAAGAAAATTATATTCCAGGAGTTGTACACAATTAAATACTCCCAATTAAACACTCTCAGCATAAATTGTAAATTATTACGATTATGTTTACTCACTGTCAACTTAAATTGTAATAATTAAAAGACTTACGAGTATTTTTAAGTACAGTCTACACGTACAAAAATAATTGGTATCGAATTTTGTAACATGAATATTCCATTTTATGCTCCCTCCTTTTTTATGACGTCTAAGTACGATTTCCATCACAATGATTGATGAAATTGTTTTATTTCATACAAAAAATGTGAACGGAAAGTTAACCATACAATAGAATAGTTGAAGATGACATTGAAAGTTAAAATGAATTGAAAGAATTATGATGGAACGTTACAAGAGCGTTAGCACTGCATATTCACGAATGTACAGTTTCCGGCCCGCCTGGAATTCAACTTTTTCACACAGCTCTTAGAGGACTCGTGTGCTCAGGTCATAACCGCGTACCTTTGAAGATGACGATGATCATGGAAAGAAATATCTTATTTTACAGTGATCACACTAGATAAACGCCAAAACATATATACTTCATGAGCAATCTTGCACATACACCACATATGACGATGTATGACGAACAACGATGACTTTACAATGAAATTTACACTTTATTGTTAATAGCTTGTTGTACTCCGCGTGGTGATATAAAATAGCAATTAAAATATTTCATTACTTTATTTATTAACATTTCTTACATGTAAAACTAGATTTTTGTATTTAAATGTAATTTGTAAACACCCTAAAAACTGAGAACGTTCACTTTTTGAAATCAGCTAGTAGTTTTACATTCCTGACATATATTGTTTTCTCGATTTTTCTTTATTACCGTTTTGGAATGATATTTCCTTTGGAAATTAAGTAACGGTTACTGATAATAGTTTTACGGTTACTGATACTTTTTCTTTGCAATACGCAAACCTCCATTCATTTGGATTTGTACATGAGGATGGGATGGCTTGACTTGCTTGATTTTCTATCAATTGGACAGACAAAAAAACTTGGTATAGTTTACATGCTTTTTGAGGATTATTAAGATGGCTCCATCTTCATTTCTTGGACCACTGATGCGGTATATTATCAACAATAAGTGAGCTTGTGTCTTTTTAGAACAGATATACGATGGAACCTTACTGGCTACGTCGCAATAATTGAGATTCATAACATTTAAGACTAGTGGTATTTGAAACTCGTCGCGCATGACACGTGTGTTAATGACACCACTAGTGTTTGAGTTCTATTCTTTTACTTCAGGACGAAATCATGGAGGAAGAAGGAGGAGGAGAAGAAGGTGAACCAATGCGCGTAGTACGCGAATGTATCTCTCCAGTTGGTGTGAATCTTTATTTGTACATGGAAGACGATCTGGCGCAAGCGGCGGAAGGGCTCGTGAGCATGCCATCGCTGTCAGCAGCCATCGCTGAAGGACTCATTGCGTGTCGAGGACTCAATATGGGCCTTTGCCAAGCCGTCTCTGAACACAGGTACCAGAAATCCTTCAACGTACGAGAAGAGATTGATGAGAATTTGTTGAGGTTCCAGAAGATGTATATTCTTCATCTACCCGTCTCTGCATCCATAATACAAAATCCTTCTCTCACTATTTTGGTGACTGTTCCATAGATGTACCACAGGCTGATGCATAGACGTATTAATCCAAAGAAGGAAACATTTTTTTCCGAACGTCTAGAAATGCATGGAGTGTATTTTAGTTAATCTTCACATATATTAGCATACAAATCTTTATTTATTCAGTCAAATCTTCATTTTAATTCATTCAGTCCAAGAATCATGGATTATCATAACAGTCATTGCCAACGCTCTGAAAAATATAAACAAATGAACAAAAATGTGTGCTTTAATCCACTTTCTTTAGTACAGAAAATATAACAATCGACACAAAAGAGAGTTTCATTGCATATAATATTGTAACGTTCTAAAAATTAGGTATTCAAATACATACCGTACATTCATTTTAATTCCTTATTATATTATTTGGAGTTTTAGATAAATTACACCATATTTAGTTCATCATATTTTTATTAATTGTACACACAATCTTGGTACACATTGCAAAATACATCCCCAACCTAATTCTTTCGTGTTTTATATGTGTTTTTCATAGAATGATATGATGGTTTTGAAGAAAAAAGAAAATGTTCTAGTAATAGTATGAAGAACTCAAATCAACTCTGTATGAAGAACATAAATCATCAGTTTATAATATAAATATTTATTTTCTCAAAAGCCTCATTCAAAATTGCTTTACAAATTTTGGTTCACAAGTTTCGGAAATTTAGAATAATTGTAGACAAATTTAAAAAAGACTTTTAATAATTAAATTTCATTAGTAAAATACTATGCATATTTTGTAAAAATTAACCCTTAGAAATACATGAGGGTTGAGTAGTCTCTTCTAAAATGCTGTTCCAAGAATTAACAATCTCTGGTGTTAAACGTTTCGACAACGTTTCTCCTTGGATTGATCTGCGAGTTCTAGTTAAGAGTATACAACCGACTGAAGGAATTAAAGACACATTAACTTTTGTAACTGGTTTACAAATTTTTTACTAAATGGAATATTCTGACGTTTATGAGATATTCCTTATTAATTAATTTTTTAAACTGCGATTTGTTTTACAAAACAAGAGAACCATGACAATGCTAGATGAAATGAATCGATTAGTGTTACATTCATCTTCTTCCTCCGACATTGTTCTATTTCTATTTTGGGTTGGATCTCCTGATCGTCAGCTTCCAGCGTGTCCTTTCCTAGGTCGTCACTGTCTTTCTTTAGCACGGACCGATTTACATTCTTAGTCACATGGAGTGTTACGTTCAACGTATACTTAATTTGAATAAATTTACGGAAACCTAAATTTCGAAAAAGACCATTCCTTTTTATTCGGTTGGCGTAATATTTTAAGTACTTTTTACAGTTTATTTTTTTAGACAGTTCTACCTCGCACAGACCGTACCCAACAAGACATGTGCTAGGTAAATAAGTAATGGCTGCTTATGAAATACATATATACTTCATTTAACCTCTTTGTGGTCAGTAGCGACACCTGGGAGAAAATAAAGAACCGTACCACGATTTGAATTCGATTTGTATTTTTAAATTAATTACAAAAGAAAAAATACATTGTTTTTAACAATTGGTGAAATATGACAATACTTACAAAATATCGCCACTTAGTTATAAGACATAGTGATTATTTTCTGTGTCATTCGTTGAGGAAAAGAAATAGTTTCTGTTTCTCCCGTTTACACGGCGGAGTAAGAATCAAAAAGTAGCTCCAGATATACGTCATTCGGCAAATCTCGAGCGTCCGTTCACCGAATAGCGAATAGTGTGGATGGGGTCCTTGCTCTTTGGCGCATCACGAATACCGGTGCTCGCCCTACCCGCAGCGTCTTTTGGACACATCGAAGGAAGCCGAGCAGTGGGGTGCATTTGCAAGCAGTGCTCGCCATTCGGAATTCTCCAAATGACGAATGTCTGTAGCCGTCTTAACACATGCAAGTGATTGCGATCTGCTGTCTCTGGTTAGAGAGGCAGCTCTCCGTCTGTCGAGGGCGCGTGCAGCACAAGAGCATGTGGGGCTGGCAACGGTTCGCGGTCTGGAAACAGCTGCCGCTGAGGCGTGTAAAGTAGCCCATCGCGTTCTGCGGGCAGTGCATCGAGGTGTCGCGCTTATGCAGGTAGCATCCGTAAAGTACATTTTACTTTAATTCTAATTTATAAAATAAGACCTTCCGAAATTTCAGATGGACTGTGTTCACCAGGATTTTACTGAATGTTTTCCACGAATTGAATACCTATTTACTTGTCAACTATCTGACCTCTTATTAAGTCATCCCAACTACTTATTGACTAACACATAATTCTGCATTATTCAAGGACTAAATAAAATGTTATGGGAACTCCCATTATATTCTCACAATTTCAAAATGATAATATAATGAAGATATTTAGTTAAATTACTCAGACAATAGGAGTCTGCTCTACTATATGACAAAAAATCCCAACAACAATTTATGTAAGAGGAAAAAGCAGGGTGATAATATTAACTTTTAAGTAATATGTTTCCTCTCACCTTTACGGGAATTTCTTTTTCATTTAAAATATAGCGAGCTTAATTTAAAAAATATTGATGTCTTCCTCATGTGTAACGTCTTCTGCTTATATTTTGGAACATTTCTTACTCTAACAGTACGTCCGTTTCAGTCAAAAGCTACTGCCACATTCCTAGTGGTAATTATGAATTACTTTTTGGGTTCCTGATATTCGAGAAGATGACAAGGTAAATTAGCATGTTATCCGGTAAAATAAATATAGGTGTTTCAATATCATTAATTACTGAATCTGACCCCCATTATTGTAAATGACAACAACGGATCCACAATGAACTCACTAAGAAGAAAATCCCTCATAGCTGGTAATATACAACTGTAACGTCCTCTTATTCAATTGGCTTGATAGTTTTATTTCCTACCCTTTTTTTCTCATCTTAAAACATTGCTGGGCATATTGAAAAAGAAAAGTTAAATATTATATTATTTATGAACCCTTCAGGACGAAGTATGTTAAACGGTAGATAAAAATTTCGTGACGAACAATCCTGGAGTTTTCTTAAAGAAACACTCTGCACTATTCAAATGAACGACAAAACAATTTGGCTTTGATCATGAAGCTATTTACAAGTTGTAGAAATGTTGCCATGGCATTTTGTACAATCATCGTATTCGTGCTAAACAAATTATCTTAATTCTACCAACGGTTCATTCTTACCTCTCTATTATCACATGCATAATATTCTACTGATTTTTATCTTTGCAGCTTAAACTTCAAAACAGATAACGGTGACATAGTAGATAAGTTTAAATTAAAAAAGGGAGTACGCATTTCAGAATACGCAATTGGTTCCAAAACGCAAAATTTTACAATTGACTATTACGTTTTCTTACGTATATACATCCCACATTCCTGAGGAATATTTTGAATATATAAAGTGACAGGAATTACCACTCAATATTTTGAGTACATAAACGGACAGGAACCGAAACTATTGGAACAGTGGTTAATGGTTATTTATGAATTTTACCTTTGCAACAAAAAAATCTGTGTATACTGATCTTCTTTTTGAAAAGGTTTATATTTCATGGAACTTTGTCTTTCATTAATCTTGGGTAGTATGTATTTAATATGAATATATAGTTTATATGCTTAGTGTTGAATGACTTTGCTAATGTAGTTACTCCAGTTGGGAATTCACCTACGCGCCGTCGTTTTTGATCGAATTTATTTTACACTTTAACTTTAAAATTAGTTGATGGTTCATTTAACACTTAAACTGTAAAATTAGCTGATGGGACACTGATGATTATTGCAGTGTAAACGCACCTCTTCAGATTCGCATGCTTTTTTGTGGGATATTAGCATTTCTGTCCGAGTGACGGTAATGACCAAGTGAAATAACACTTATCGGCATCTTATTCTATATCGACTACGAGAGAAGTTTGTATCCCACTTGGGATATTCTTTGGAACTCCATCGTGGCTAGAATTTATCAATATCTTTGGCAACTTCCATTTTCATTTAATACGTTCAGTTTTAGTTGTTAGGTTAATTTGAACTATTGTAGTGGAATAGTATATGGTTTGAGTTCACGGTCAAAGAATTAACTATATTTATTGAGCGTGGTGCGGACTCGTGACGTAAGTGATGGTCTGTTGTAGGTGCGAAGAAGTTGGAACTAGAGCGTAATAGTATGACTTTCATACAATTGGCCGTCTCACGACTCAGATGCGTGAATTAGTGTGTGTCCCGACCTTCAGACGTAATGAATACAGGAATAAAGGATGAATGGTGTCCTGTGTATGATGAAGGTGGCCCTCGACGGAGTCCAAGCATCGGCGCAGCGTTCGGCACACACCGTGGTATCGGACAATCTTCGTTCGGGTCACGGAGATGGTGACGGCGACGGCGAAAATGAGACGGATGACAGTGATGACGATCGACCCCCTCCACCCCCGCGCCATCACCCCGCCACGTTCCAGCGTCGTCTTATCCGAATCGCTGCCGCCGATGGCAGTGGCCTCTTCTGCGGTGGAGGGAGTCGTGAGTTCTTCAACGCCATGGCGAACCGAAGAGCCGCCGCAGCTCGCCTTCGTAACCATTTTCGTGGCGATGCAAGTGATGAAAGAGACATTGACGAGATCATAAGCAATGCACTAGGGATTGGGAGTGGGTCTCATGGACCTGTTTTAAATGTGTGGCTGCCGTGATACTTAAAGGTTAGACAAATCATCGACAACCAAACGTGATGATTTAAGTTTGTCAAAAAATGTACTAAATTGTAAAATAACTAATACATAGATATAATGTTAAATAACACTCCTAATTCCAGAAAAAAATTTCTAATTGTTCCTGATTTTTTGGTTCCGGTTAAGAATTAGAATTATAAGGCGGAAAGGGATGTTTTCAGAAAGTTAACTGCTTAAATGATTTATATCCTGTAGAACAGTCACCACGTGTTTCAAATAAGAACGGTTTGGGTAGGTAGTATATTTATGCTCATTTTTGATTTTGAGGCCGCTCATTAAAAATTTCAACTTTGTCCTATGGAGAAAGTTTGGGAAATATGAAAAAAAATCTCAAGATGTTTAAAAAAATTATCTTTTCGTGTTTTTGATTTAATACATGAATATGTTTACTCAACAAAGAGAATATCTTCTAGTATACACTACACACAATTTTCTACAACATGCATTCATTTGCTTTTTTCTCGAGTGATTTACTAGTACGCCGGAGGCTGTAGAATTTATAATTCAGCATTTTGGAAATGTTGTCTCAAAGTTATGAAAGACTTCTGAAATTTTGGTTATGTTTTTTAAAATATGGATATTACAGTTTTTTAACTTTTACTCTTCGAAACCTGTCAGGAAATTTGACGAAACATCGAAAAACTACAAAAGATCATGCCTGATTTTAATATTTTTGCTTATTACTGATAAAAGGTATGATTCAAAGGAAACAACTTTTACAGCACACAATTACAAACATAACTAATTGTAATCTATTCTTGTGCGTGTTTTCTGCCAGGTGAATAATTTACCTGTTAGAACATGTTGAAATCATGATATTTGTTTTTGGGGCGGGGTTTACTTTTATTTAATAAAACGACCTTCAGCCTGATTTATTAACTATTATGGAGACAACCTGTCGACCTCCACTGTGGGTCATCATCAGACAAGCAGTGAAATACAATCACTATAGCAGCCTTACATTGGGAAAAGAGAGCTTACATAAATCAAAATCATGAATACAAGGATCATATATAGAATCAATGAATAAGTTACAGAGACCACAACAAGATTTACATTTTAGTTTTTTAATTTTATTTGACCACTCGGTCTCTTCGTCTCCTTAGCATATGCAATTCGAGGGCCTGGTATTCAGTCACTGCTATTATAGCTGCTAGAAGATTTATTTAATAAAACACAAATATTATTCAGAAGTACTCCTAGAAGAGAACCAAGAGAACCTGTATGAAAATTCCGCCTCTACCCGAAGGAAAGCCGAAGAAATATCCGGGCCAGAGCGGGTCTACAGAATGATTGTAATATACAAACTACAGATTCTGAACCAAACCTTATTTCAATATCAGCGCTTTTTTATTTTTATTTATTCGTTCTTCAAATATTTCATCAAAAGATAAATATCCGTCACCATTTTACCATTTACTGCATTTCATTTTGCAGTTCGTGACACGTCCAACGGATGACAAGCCAACATACGAAAACTTTCCAGTTTTCTGTTTCTCAGATGTGCCTCATCGAAAGTTGAGAAGCATGACGTCTTCAGACGAAGCAGAATATGAAGTTACTGGCACGAAGGATATATCGTGCATATGAATTTGTCTTCTATCCCACCACTTTGCTTTGAGGCGTTATATTTCTCATCATGTGTTTTCTGGAAACACTCATACTGTGTATCACCAGACAATCAAATGAGAAGGAAAATATTTGTGAAGTTTTATATTTTATCCCAGCAACAAAAGTTAAAATAAATATAAACCATATTAAACTACTTTTTCTTTATAGTACAGGATAAGCTGCATGGTAGAATTTAAATTTATTTGTAGTTTTTACAATAATCTAAATTGTAGCATTTATTTTACTTTCATTTAAAACTCGCAATCATTTAAACAGTATATAAACATCCCTTTTTTTCTTCTTTTTTTTTCGAAATTAAGTATATGACGTAATACTATAAGGGGAGGACTGAAATAACTTATCTACTCTTTTGTAATAATCTTTGTATCCCCATGGCCTTTGCCTTCATTAATTAAGGAAAACCCAGAAAATAGGTACAGCGATAGTTGAAAGATCAATACAGATATAATGAAACGTTTATATATAACAAGTATTGCATAATAAACAAAACCAATATTATAAAAAAATATATGATGGATGTGACTGGAGACTTTACAAGTAAGTTACGGCTGTTGAAATCCACAATATAATTACACTCAAAGTTAAATGGAACGCATTTTGACTTGGTTTCCGATCTTAATTATTAAAGGAATCAGAAAATAATAACCAAGGTATAATCAATACGGAAGTGTCTGAAAATCAGACGTTCCCAAGGGACGGGATACTGCCATAAGGGAGGTGGGGGGAAGATTTGTATGAATATTAACTCTCATATTCAAAAAATGTTTCTGTTCTTTCAACAATGAATGAAAAAGATATTCAAAATAAAAATGAATTTAAGAGTAGCCCTGGAATAAAAAAAAATAACAATCAGTATTTTTTTCGAGTTACAAGACTACGAGCTACAAGAGTCTTTTTTCTTACGTGACTGATGAAGGCTGGAAACCGAAACTGTTTCGACCAATTTGTGAGTGACTTTTATGCGTTTTATTTTCAATAGACTTCGCAGTATTTAAATATTGGACAAAATATTCATTGGATAGAAATGGGAGGGGGAATGTGTGTTATGTTAGTATTGTCTCACAGGAGGACTAGTATAGTACACAGGGGTTCATGCTAATAAACTGGGCACCGCTGCTCGAAAAAAAAAAGAGAAAATGTGCTCGAATTTGGATATTTTAATGGGGATACTTTTGTGATGTCTACAAAGAAATATCTGCTTTCGTACTCCGTGAAACTCACTTTAGTATT
Source organism: Laupala kohalensis (assembly GCA_002313205.1). NCBI lineage: Eukaryota > Metazoa > Arthropoda > Insecta > Orthoptera > Trigonidiidae > Laupala > Laupala kohalensis. The sequence goes on from NNCF01125844.1 coordinate 204,376, forward strand.
CGATGAAACTCATTTACCAAAGAAAGTAACTAAATCAATTCAGTGTAAGAGGACAATTGAAGAAAATTAGTTTATTTGGGGTACGCATCCACTACCCCATATTGCAGAATACTTTGGCACATATATACCCACTGGCTAATAGATTGGCACACTTGTTACCACTGCAATATCTATAGTGTTACGTTCTTTTATGGTTCCCTCAAGTTCTGCTGCGCTCCGAAGACCGCCATAGTATCGGAGTGAATTTTCAGATAATTCGTCAGTTACTCATCAACAATCTACATTTAGTTGCAGGAACTCTGAGAAGCTGTGTGGCATACCAGTAGAACTAAGCATACTTATAATGAGAAAATATAGGAAGATATATTTTATCCCTTGCAACGCGAGTAATTTGTATAAATCTTCGTCCCAAAAGAGAAAATAATTAGGAATACTAAAAAGTGCATTGTTCTTCCTTAAACCAAAATATATGAAATCTCTCTACAAATATTCATGATCAAAATGCCAATTCCAAGTAGCAACCAGGTTAACTATAAAAATGATTAAGTAAATAGTTAAGTGGTCATGTAAATATTATCTATGGTATTAGTCCGAGAAATGTTTTTGAAGGAACTAAAACTACACAATTCCTTACATTAAGTGCTTGATATCATGAGAGTCAAAATTATGACTATGGCCGTCACAGGGTTGTGTTGCAAACTGTGCGGAAACCGTTTCTTTTGGTACAGCCTTTGCTAGTAGCCTTTGGACGAAAGGGGTAAAGGGAATATTTTACCAAGAGTATTGACTTCGAATAGTTGTTGAAAGTTAATTGTAGGGGTTGAAGAGAAAAGGAGTAAGAACATTTGACTGCAACAGTGACCTTATATATACAAAGAGGAAAAACAGTATTATGGAAGTATATGTAGGGAAGATATGTATGATAAGATACATCATTAAAAATGAAGCAGTTTGAGTTTAAAAGAAAGTCCGTAGCGAGGAAGTTCGCATTTCATGGAAGTGAGCATAAGTAATGCTGCTCTTCAGAAAGTTAAAAAATAGACATCCTTTTTTTTCGTACATTGACAATGTTAGGAATATGGAAAAAAGTTTGTAATATGTATTTCTAGATTTGTTTTGCATTTCAATGTACAGTTAAAGTGATCAAACAATGCGGTTTTAAGGGAATGGACTAGAAGAAGATGACCCAGGACGACTACATGATGATAGATACATGGAAATTTGTCTTGTTTTTCCCTGCGTCGACCGATAAGTTTAACATTTTGCTCCATGAGTACTATTAAGTTTGTAATTAGGCAGCCGGATAGTGAATATCCAGCTACCCAAATGTATCATTTGCTTTTTCCTTATTACTTAAACTCTTCTACATAATTTTAAAATGTTTCATGAGTTCCTTATTTTTATGCCTATACCGAATGATAAAATTATTTAGAATTCGTGTTGGTAATTGGTATTAGTATCGTGAACTCTTTATAACCCTCAATAATCATTTCAACACACAATTTATCTTTAGAATGGCGTTGCTCTTATTTGCATTTGTTAGCTTCTTTTATTAGTGAGTGCTCGGGAAGGAAACATTTTCCTGGAGTAAATCTACGGGGTGCGTCAAAAAAAATCCGTACTAATTTAAACAATATCTTATTAATCATGTTACGCCGAATGAAAATGGGAGACGGGACCGGGATTCGAAACCGGGACCTTGAGCTCTACGCGCTCATGCGCCTACCAACTGCGCCATCCCGTTCGCCTCTCGGGCCCGTCTACCATTCTCATTCAACTTGTGAAACCCAAAGACCTCTGAGGTGGTCTCGTAGAGACTAGATTC
>NNCF01125844.1:206316-219719 GCA_002313205.1 Laupala kohalensis
ACCTGGCGGTGAGGTTCACCGTAATCTAAGAGAAAATCTTATTAGCAAAATAATAAATAATATCTTTTTAAATGGTACGTACGGGATATCTATGGAGCACAGTCATTCAAAGTATCCACTTTTAGTTCGAATAACGACCTTCAATCTCGGTATGAAGTGCGAGCATGCATGAAATAATGTGTGAAACTGCATGTCGGCGAACGCTAACTCAATGGTGATTATTAATGACATCACATTGAGATGTCGAGATTTGCTGCTGATCCTTTCATCTATGAAATAATTCAAGGTAATTATATCAGGGCTGTCGGAAGTCAAAATTCTCTAGACCAGAAAATGGTTTGATATCCAGTTTTCTACTAAATTACTCGTGTGGGCCGGAGAATCATCTTGTTTAAAACCATGTGCATAGTTCGAGACGCCACTATCTCCATACACGGATTCGCAACAACATTCAAATAAACTTTTCCCAGCGCAGAGATGTTCGACATTCGCGGTTCTTTAATCATAGCATGCACTTTTTCAACATCTCGTCCATTTTGAGATTACTTCTGTTCAGTAGACACAACTGCAGTGTCCGGCGGAAGGAAAATGTGACTGGAAAATTAAACTGAAAATTGTCAGGATTTTGGTGACGCGCCCGTATATAAAACATACGCCAGCACCTTATGTCTTTTTCAAAATAGAAATGCTGAATTCGTTTCTGGGCAACAGCTACATTCATAACCAGTCATTCTAGCTTTGCGTCACACAATTGCAACCTTTGTCGAAACAGAATGGAAATCCCTCTCGCTCGCCGGTTCCCTACAGAAAACCAGGTATTTTTTCCTATCTTTCTTTTCAAATTCAGTTGTGTGATTAAAGTGTGAATGGAAAATTATTCGAGCATGCCTCAGAGCATCAAACTGATCATGTCAATGTCGTGAAATGGTGCTTGGTCACGACCGTTGTGCATCAACTCTTTTTTTTTAATTGGGCGGGATTTGTTGCTTTCATTTGAAACCCTAGTTCCGAATTCTCTTTGGAGAGAGAGACGCATTCTCTGGGCTACCAAATAGTTCCATTATCGGCTGGAACGCTTGAAGAGCTATTTGAGACATTTGCCACCTAACCTCCTGATTGGACTTAGATGAAATCATAATTCGCGCTAATCCTCGTTTGCTTGTTGTTTGTCATCATTACCAGCCACATTTAATGCACTTGTATTGAAAGTTATGGGAGATGTCCTGCATATTGCAAGAGATAGTGAGAAAAGAAATTAGTGCAGCATATAAGAAGCCCTGATGAGGGATGTAATAACATAAGTTAATATTTTTTTATATTTTCCACTTTTACCAATCTTCAAGACCTAAGTCAGGAGCCAAATGTAAAGTTTAAGTTTTATAAAATTTTAATGTATTTTTTTGAAATTCTGGAATTATTATTAAAATAAAACTATCTGCTTATCGACATTTATGATCACGTCAAATTTGTTATCTGAAAACACCAGTAATATCACCACGGGTACATTGTTTACTGACAAAATTATCTGTTCATTGAAATATTTTCATTTCTTACAAGTTAGATTCACATAATGTAAAATACCAGTCCGCTCTATAAAGATGTCACGTGAAGTGTCTCGTACTGATTTCAATAAAATTTATTTGATGTTGCATAACCTTTAATCACCACCCTAAGTTGTAATATCTCTAAAATAAGTTTAAAATTAACTATAAAATGAATAGTTCTGGTGGTCTGTTGAAAATGATAAAACACTATGAACAGTAATCATCACAAAATCACGAGAGTGTTGTCTCAGTTCTCCATCACATTTTTATAATCTACGTATTTAAATAAACATTAGTCTATAGTTATTTGTTGGATACAGTTAATTTTCTTTCTCTTAATTCCTTATTTAAGTATAAACGGCGTTCATGCAGAAATTATTCAGTCGACAACACATGGTTGGGTAACCGAAGATTTCTTGGGTTATTCAGTCTCCATGTCCTCGTAGCGTAGCAAAACTATCTCAGTCGTAGAGTGGCGTCGCGGGCTCCCAGTTTCTTAGTTTGGTTCACGACTCTGTCTGTTCCTGGAACAAAAGGGACAGGATTGTTGAGTAACTATATGACTTATCTAAATAGGGCAGACTAGGAAGATTGGGATGTTAGGCACATGTATTATTTAAATCCTAATTCATAAGTCCGGGTCTGTTATGCGTGGCAAAGTTCGAAATTATGTGCGAGGAATTTGAGTGGGGTCTTTGGACTGAAGTGATGTGATGACCTGCAAGTGTTGTATTATTCTAAAGGAATAAGTAGCTTATTTTGAAGACACGACTGCATTATTTTATGAGTCCTTTATTTTCAGATTTATCTTCGTATTAATGATCTCTTTATCTTTAGATCTTTGCACCTATAAATGCACTGGAAGAGGAATCTGCAATTGTAGCGCAGAATGCTCGCGAGCTAGAACACCAATTGGACACCATTTTAGCTTCTTCGCCATACCACTTGAACTACATCGAAAATGCAGAAACATTCTTCTACGACAGAGGTATCCTCAAATATGTGAATCACCAAAAGGATATTGGGATGAGAATTATCAATAATTTTCAGAAGACAAACGATTATAAAACATTTTTATACCTTAGAAACAAATTTCGATTTGAAAGTAAATTCTCAACCAATGGAAACTAAATATCCAGTAAATTCTATGTCCTAAAGCGTTGAAGCACAGCGCTCCTGGTAGCCACGACGCACACTTTGGCAACCATTGGTTGAAGGCAATTTACTCGTCTAACGATGTGCTAAGCAGTATTCACCTTCTTCCTCCCTCTATTGTCCGAATATGTATTCACATGAATTATATGACATGTTATTCAAGAAATAATGGTGATTGTATATGTGGAGATTCATTCCGCTGTGGGTGGTTGGTATTCGTCATACTGCGTGAATAAATGAATTCCTCGAACTTCATTAACCGGTTCTATGTATTGAAACTCATTCTCCGGAGAAAGAACGTATGTAATTCCATATCACCGTCTACTTTCCCACAGGTCATTCTGCGATCCGGGCTGCCGCCTACCTTGGTTGGAAGACAGCGGAGCAGTCGGCACATGTAGTGCAAGCTGCAGGCGGTGTCTTGGGCTGTGCTATCTTGATGCGTATGATAATAGCGCTTCGCCGCAATGAACATGTGGGTACAGGCATAGCAGACTTCACTTTACGTCCTTGGTTCGCTCGCGGTTGGCGAGCAGCGTCGACAAAAGAAGATCGTTGCGAGACCGAGGACGAGCGACGTGTGGTCGTAGAGGATGAGAAGGAAACTATGGAGTATGACGAAGACGATAGTATATTCGAGGTGAGGGAATGTTGTTACAGAAAATAAACAGTGCTTGTAGGTAGTCGTGTCAGAAACCGATACGAACTAGAGCTAAAACTGATTATGAACTGGTATTTGATTTGGAACCTAATCTGAATTGGAGCAATAATTTATCAAAATATCTTTAAAGGGGGAACTCAAAGAGGAACCACATACGGTGTGTTTTTTTATGTGGTAAAATGACGCTAGCTATTATTGCCCGAACTTTTTGAGAATGTCTAAGAACGGGAAGGGATGGAAATCACCCACGATCTCCATGTCAATAGTGTACCACGCACTCTACATTTTACCACCTTACTGTATTTTTTCCGCATTTTCCCTTCTATTTTTAATCCCTAAACGTATTATCACTATTTAACGAAATATTGTAAATAAATTTAATAGAAATCACTTCATTAGAGGTTAATTAACAGAAATTGATAATACTGACATATAGAATATATATTTTTAATTCCCTTTTTTTAAAATTCAATCAGTAGTTACGTTAAATGTTTTAAAAGTTTTATGAAGTATCTAGTTGAGAACACTTGACTTCACTCTCACAAACTTTGTGATGTTATTTAGTTAATGCTTTTAGGATATTAAATATTTCTGCGGGAAATGTATTAAGAACGTAGATTGGTGACACTGCATGCTCTATATTGTCCTATTATCCACCGCAGAATTTTTGTTTACTTTGCTCTAAAACACAGTGCGTCTTGTTTCGTAATATAATGTTACAATTTGCCACCTCTAATGTCTTCTACAGGCTGTGTTAGGGATAAGACCTTTTATAAACATACATGTTTTCCTTGTCATTAAATGTGTCCTTGCGTAAATTACCACAACTCACTTGTATTCCTCTAATCTAAGTGATATCAGGTTCAGTCCTTTGAAAGAAGTAAACGTTTTTCTCATGAAAGATGTCAAACAACGGGATTAATAATATTGTCTTCTGAGAAATAAAATGTAGTCTTGGGAGAAAATCTTTGACGTGATCGGTGGGGAAAAGAAGCTGGAGACGTACAAATTGTCTCACGTACGGTAAAAAATAAAATACTTTACCCAATACTTAATTTTACATTAGGAATATTAATATTTTTTTTTTATTACAACTCAGGTTGTCCTCTGGTTTTTATCATCAGCTAATACTTTCCTCATTCTGAGTCTTTCACATACCAAAGCCTATCAGTGTTAATAAGAAATTGGTGACATAACTGGAGGTAAACATATCTAGAGACACACAAAACAAAAATGTAAATAGTATTATAAAATACGATTTTCTGTTTAATTGACCCAGCATTATTATAAGTAAGACTTAACAAGTTATAATCAATTAATTTTCTACAATATTAAAAAAAGTAGATTTCAATTTTCCCCAACCACTAACAGGGTTGGTTTAGCTTTTTGTTGAACACGTATTAAATTCTCTAGGTTACCGTAATTAAATAGCATACATTTTGTGGAGGTTTCTATTATGTAGCAGTGAATATGTCCACCGCAGCTACTGCCATCGGAAACTTCCTCTTTGGTCTCACTCCATCATGGAAATAAACCATCTGAAATATTTAATTAAGTTACAAACTCCATTTATATTCGTTTATGTCAATTAACGCAGTTGCCCTCTCTGTTAATTAAAATATCTTTACCGCAGATATTCTATTTTACTTTGTAGTTGTAATGAAAATTTGATCAAACGTGACAGGTACAAAGTGATTCCACCACGATCCAGTATTGTAATTTAAATAACTTCACGACCATGTTTCATTTACGGAATGTTAGATAGGTTACTCGATACGCAATATGAACACATTGCGTTGTTTTGTCTTTACCGTTCTTAAGATTCAATCTTAAACGCACAGTCTTTGTGTGGAGAACAATTAATAGACGTCAGTTGATGAAATGTTTTTTATAGAAAATTCGACCTCTCATATTTTTGAAGATATTCATTGTTGACAGCCTTAACAAGACGATAGCCAGATGATGTCACCAAGAAAATTAATCAATTTGACTTGCTTTACTGCAGTCTTATAGGCATTGCCAATTAAGTAGTACACCAAGGATCCGGTAGAATGATATACCCATTTTTAAACAGCAATAAAAGGTGCAACGTAGATCTTAGTTTTTATTTTACATCATACAGAGCTGCTTCATTTACTACAGCTATTAATGTCCATTATATAATCAAAATACATAAATAATTAAAAACTTACGATCTTATGACGGACGAATACTTTTTATATATATTAAGTACTGCTTAATGTTGAAGTCGTCGTCAAGTTGCAAATGTAACGACTTTAACATAAATTCGATACTTTGTGTATTTAATATCAAAAAATGTATAGTATTCGTCCATCGTCGTAAGTCTTATATTATTTATTTAGTTTGCTGTTTACCTTAGTGCACTGATCGACGATTTTTTGAAAATGTCTAGGTACGCTTCAATTTTATCGGGTATCTGAATTCTGCGTAGTCTACTAAACGATTTCCGTTTCTACGCTGAACCTTGAAAATGCATACTATTTTATTGTTCCGATTTCTACCACGTCGACCTTCATCGTATTGATAACTAAATTGTCGTTGTGTTTCTATCACTGACGCACCATTTTTGACAAATCGGTTACTCAGGACGGCCCGTGTCCGGAAAACCTAAAATATTGAGGGAATTTCGCAGGTCAGAGAAATGTCAGGGAAAAGTGATGTAAATTTGTCCTATGTCAAGGAGCATAACTTAACAATTACTTGATGTTCATGAGGATTTATTTTATTCAAGGTTTATGAGATCAAACACAACGTTTCATATATGTGTAGCGTAATAAACACACACTTGTTCGATGGCATTTTATTTATTGTTTCTGTTCAAATGTTGAAACTTCTTGTTGATACTTAATTATTTTCAATAATGAAGTTATTGTCAACGTCAAGCAAAATGTGTTCCGCAAGTTATCATGAAAACGCATTTGCATTTATTTGTAAAAATTTCAGGAAAAAATAAAAATTCTATGGAAGACTTGAGAAATTTGTTTGATCATCCTGTAGCACAAACGCAAGACTGTCTTTTGCCATGTTGACAATTAATGGCATGGATTAGGCTATTGAAGGAGACTCGGTTCCAGCACTGTGAGTCAATACAGCATGGTTTTCAACTAGGGTATATCATTTTACCGGACCCTGCTATCAGAGATCTTGAAGTCGCAAATCACTATCCGACTGAGGAGATATTCCTATTCTCCACTGGAACTCGTTTCTCTGTGCACAAAGACCTTCTGCATGCCTAAGGCTGAGGACGAGGCATCGTCGGAGCGGTCGCGAGTCCCCAACGGTGTCTGGTGGGCGACCCTCGAAGGTTTCGACTGGTGGTCCGTGCGTACGGCGCAGAGCAAAGCGCGGTCGCACATCGCTCATGCACTCGCCAAGGGGCTCATCGCCTTCCGCGCCATCTATGAACCTTTAGAGGAAGTAACCATCGCCAATTGGGACCTCAGAGAAATTCTGCACATGTTCGAGCATCCTACCGAACCTTTAGTGAGTTTGTTTATTATATTATTCTACGTATGAATTTCTCGTTTCGGCCAACTGAGGACCACGATGATGAGTGCTAGTAACTGTACGTGCGTTTACTTACTAGACACATAGTCAAACTTTTTGTGTGTGTGTGGGGGGGGGGGAGGGGGAACAACGTCTAGATGGGATTTAGATTATCGTATCCGAATACTACAACTATAGTGGTAAACGTATTTTATTCTTATATTATTAAGGACAAAAGTAGAATACGTAAATTCTTGTTAGAGCAGATAGAAGGGCAAGTTGGAGCATGGTGTTGACCAGGTGTGACAAAAAAGTAATTGTTGCTAGATTGGAACCATTTTTGTTCCTCGGATCTATTAGAACAAATTTTATTATTAATTAATATTGTAGATGACCACGCAGTGATTTTTAACTATTTTTTTTATTTGGAAATATCCTGTAAATTTGAACAAAGTTCACCGAGAAATCCGAAGATAAAAACGGGGTAGTTGTAGGTACGAAGAAAAGCGAAGAAAGGTACTACGTCGAGGTAGGGATACGTACCATGCACACGAAAGCTCAATATCATGTGACACTATAATCAAACTTGTTTTCACGACTGCGGAAGGTGAATAAAATGAATAACAAAAAAAATCAATTTACAAATATAATTTTAAAAGTGCCGAAAAAAACTCTTTTAAGTATCATAAAATTACACATTTTCTCTAAATTTATTAAAGTTACAAAGTTTTTTTCCCATTGTTCATATTACCAATACACAAATAATTGAAAGAAATTCAACTCAATACAATCAGAAGGGATTGTCAAACAAATTGTCTAGTTTCTTAAAGTAATTTTCCGAGATTCCGTTTCATTATCATTCTTTGCTTCGAAACTTTTTCTGTATGTACAATTTTTTTGCCCCCTTAGTGTCCTACATTATCCCTTCCAAGTATCCCATATCATGCGTATTTTCGGAGGTATCTCGTTAAATATTTTGTATGATTCTGTCATATGTGAATTATTGCGTCATTGAGACTGTGATATCGGGTGGACTGAACCTCGGTTTATGGTCATTCTGAAACAAATTTTGGAACCTGGATTATGATGATTCTGAAACAAATCGATCAAAACAATGTACATTACATGGGTCGCCATCAAACTTTAAAATTGTAATATATATATTTGTGTACATTAATTCTGTAGTCCCATCCTCGACAGGATTTTTCTATGACGGATATACTAGGTTCTCTTGGCTCTTGTCTAGAGCCGGCGTCTATCAATAAATCTTGAATTTAGTGTTATTTTAATAGTTACTATATATAAAAAAATATTTTCCGAAATATCTATAGTTTGATAACAATACGTACGTGTGAAATAATTTTTTGAATAAAATTACTAATTTGTTGTTATTCTACTAGTATTGTATCACGTAGCAAACTTTTTCTCTTATCTAGGAGTTTGTTGAAATTTTTCAATCTCCCGCTGCCTTGATCAGAATAGATGGGATGATCCCTATCTTGCTTCCGGAGATTAAATTAGTTTATTGTCCTACACGTGGTCATATGCAGTGTGATGTTTTTGACAATTAATTTATTTATATTTATTTACACTTAAATGCTTGGTAATGACCCCAATAATATATTTTTTAAACCAGAACTTTTAGTGTAAGTCTTATTTGAAGCCTTCCACAAAACAACGTGGGAGGGTGCCCGATTCAAATTTTAAAAGTTGGTTTGTTTTGAGAACTATTGTATAAATTATCCCACGCTTTAAGAGTTAAAAGTTAAATTTTTATTGCATTTCCCCCCAATTCTATTAAAAATATATTATTCTTGAGTGTGAACAACTATTTGATTTGAGGAGAGTGTCTTTATCCCCAATGTGCGTATGCTTGGTGTTTATTGCGAGTATATATTAATGTAGTGGCCGTGTACGGAAGAGGACGCAGACGCTGCCCGTCAATTGGCAGCCGCGGCAGGGGAGGCATGTGGCGCTGTGCGGCGGCTGCTTCGCGAAGTGCGTCGCATCGTGGCTCTGATGCACGTGGCATTGCTGAGCCTGGCATCTGGTGACGAACGCCGCCGTGGTGAGATACACCTCAAGAGCAATTCATCACATCTAATTCGACTTACAAAGATGAGAAAATCATGGCTTTTAATTGTTAGAACCATTGTTCTTAGTTTAGTTTTCTCGTTTATGAAGGTTGCAAGGATAGTTCTTAAAAACTCAATTATTGAAATTTCATGGGGCACCCTCCCATGTTGTTTCATATCTTCAATTAACACTTCCATAAAATTTTAGACTTGAAAAATACTATCAAGTTTCAAAATGTTGAAATTGTTGAATATTGAAAGAGATCAAGTATATTTTCAAAAATTTATTTTTAGGGGATCTTACTTTAAGATATAAAACAAAAAGAGCCAGTAATGTCAAAAGTTGAATTTTTTCGGAATTACCCCTTAAAGATACTTTCATCTAGAATAAACGTGAGCTAAATAGTGTAATATTACGATTTCATTGTTTCCTGGAGTTAATAAGAATTATTACAGTTGATCACATTTTCTGTCTCCGTATTAAATAAATAAGGATATCCTGCGTTTAGGCCCAAATAAAACAATTTTATTGCGCCAACGTTTCGATATAATTTATATCTTTCTCAGGGCAACATAATCATCAACAAAACGATATTTTTTATCATAAAGGATATTTTCATATACAACAAACTGCAGAACACTTAACAAACAGAAAAATAATTATATACATAAATAAAACATGGTACATTCCTAACAATTCTATAAACTTATTACTATGTTCATATCATCCATAACCATCCTTCACATACTCCTCTCCAAAGAACCACAACCATTTCATAACATTACAAACATCTGCACTCATCCCTACCACCTGCTTACTACCAGCAAGCAATTCTTGTTCTGACTATAATCTAAAGCTACCATGTGTGTCCCCCTCCCATTATTCATAGTAGTGACGCCACATTGTTGTCAACCTTCATGGTTGTACAGAGGAAAGAAAGTATCTATAATTAAAATAATTATCTACCAACAATATGTTTTAAACATAAGTTATAATATACAATTATAATACATACACATTCTGTATGTACAACTATATTTGAATACAACACATCTGTGAATTCACGAAACTATACTGATACTATACTTGAGTTTTACTTTGTTTATTGTTTTATAAAAACAAGTAAAAAGACAAGAAACCTACGTTACATATACAATGATATATAGATAGTTGGACAACTTAGACATCTTCTAATATTAATACAAAAATTAATTATATTTGTACAGTACTATGTCATGTTTAAAATTAAATTTGTATAAACTTTACTTAAATTGTCAACATCAGTCTTGTTATAGCACGTGTTCTTGTACTCAATATTAATCATTTCTTTGATTTTCCTTTTATAACAATTTTTTTCATAGTCCAAAATTTTAGCATTCGAGTCAAAAGAATGAACTGTGTATTTGGTATGTTGTGCTAAAGAGCATTGTGAAACATATGTCTTTAAATCAGATCTATTTTGAGATGATCTTTTATTTGTTATTTAATAATATTTGCTTGACTATTAATAATTTTTTTTTTGTGAAACTCGCCATCACTCAATTTAAGAGCTCGATGCTTCAGAATTAATGCAGTGTTAATTTTATTCTGCAAATGATGACGGGAAAAATAATCTAAATATCGGTCAGACGTATTAGGCTTCGCCAATCTATGGAAAATTCACCATTGTCTTTTCTGGTTATTAATATGTCACGAAAGTAATAGAATTATTATTTTCAATTTCAACAGTGAAATTTATTTTGTCATTGATCTTGTTAAAAACATTCAACATTTTTTGTTCACTGTCTCTTGGAATAGTTAAAAAGAAATCATCCACATATTTAAAAATAAATGGAATATTAAAATCAATCATTGTTTTGACTTCATCTTATACATAGTTCATCACAATGTCAGCAATGATGGGGGCTACTGGGGTACCCATTGCCACACCATTTAACATACGATATATTTGTCATCATATACCAAGTATTAAGGGCTCTAATGACCTAGACGTTGACGAACCCTAAAACCCCACAAAAAACATATACCAAGTATCCAATACGTGCAATTTTTACCAACTCAATAAATTCATTTTTGTAATTTTATTTGTTGCATGCCCCCCCTTCTATTTAAATATTTTTCAATGATTAATCCAATACATGTTGCATGCTCCCCCTGGGAGTCCTTATTGACTTTTCATATTTAACTATTTAAGGAGTTCACTCGCTTGGCTGAGTGGGTGCAACCCCCACCATTACGAGAAGGCCGGATCGACCAGGATATGATATTGAGCCAGGATCAATTAAACAAAGAGAACAAAAGAATTACTATTTACTCTATCAACTAATTGGTTTCTGCCGACTCCCATTCTCCCAAATATACATCCTTAAGTAAACAATGGTTACAATATAATAATCAAGATCGTCACATTGACGCACAAAATCTCGTACAAACAACCAATGAAATACAATTGAAATGTTTACGAGCGTTCAGCTAACGCTCAAAAGGTATGTCGTACAAAACATTTAACGCAATACAAATGAAATCCTCACTATCATCCTGCTGTTACCCAGTGATATATACCGTACTAGAACAAACAATGATTTGTGAATGAGCGATCAAGAGCAACCATTAGATACTTGAAAGATATACCGTACAGGGCAAATAAAGAATTACAATTAAGATTTGGAGATAAGTATAAATTTTACGAGGCAAGCCCCACGTGCACCTCGAAGTGTGCCTCTAGACCAGTTCTAGACACTGCCTATGCGTTCGCCTGTCGGCTGTCTGGAAAAGATGGAGGGGGGCAATCAGAATTGAGATGACAGAATCACGCCACTGATTTTGCCGTTCTCACGACAACCGCCGTCCAAGGGTCACCGGAAGTGACGACTCGAAATTCAGAGTGACTGTGAGATTTGGAGTTGCTGGCTGCTGCTCATCCACAGCAAATATAATAGAAAGGAAATATAACGAAATTGACTTTACATGAATTTTGGAAAATGTGGATCGTAACATATTTAGTTTTTTCCCCCCATGATATCCCATTTTTTCTGAAATGATACTAATTGCCAAATCTAAGGGAATATTAGTAAACTGAGCTTACATCTAATGATAACATTACATAATTATCAGGTATTCTTTAACTGTTTTAACAAATTCAAAGGAATCTTTAATATTATACTCATTATGACTGAAATTATTTAATAATTTGCAAACATACCTATGAAACTAACCACAGGTCTAAGAGGATTCCCAGGTTTGTGATTTTTGACTAATCCATTTTTTTGTTTTTTCATTTGGACTTTTTTGTTGAAAAATCGATAACCTGATTTGAAATAAATCTAAAAGTAGTTTATTATTTCTGCCTTGAATTTGATTGGTAAGATCATTTTTAAGAATTTAGTATGTTTGTTTATCATCTAATAACTCAATCATTTTATTATGATATTCAGACTTTTTTCATGGCAATTGTACAATTGGTTTTGTCAGTTCTTAAAATTAATAATTCATCATTATTTTCAAGAAATTGTTTAGTCTTTTTACATAATTTATTGATAGCTGTTTCCTTAGGATTGTTATGGAACTGCTTGGATATAGTAAAATTTGTTATAATATTAGTAGTTTTATCTTTATTATCACTTACAATTATATCTACATCAGATATCAATTCTTTGATAGGAAGGTTACCATTAGGATATGGAACTTCAAATTTTTGACCCAAACTTAGAAAATTAGCAATATCTTCAGATATTTTTTCATCAGAGATTCACTAGATAATCTTTAGATTTACTTGTAATTATAGGTTTACTTTGTTAAAAGATGCTAATTTCATGTACTTCTTAATATGTTTTAACTTTAGAGATGTGATGTTCGTGAACGAACGATTCCAAAGGAACGAGTTCTTTCAGTGAATCGTTCACCCCAATCGTTCCTTTTGGTGAACGGTCGTTCTTCGTTCATCTAAATATTAAACTTTTTCGCTACCTTTAGTTATTCCAGAAAATTGAGTGATATCGTAGAAAATATATCTGTTTAATACTAGCCAAGCCTCTTTTATAGATTACATCAGAATAAATAAATAGTAAACACAGCAACGTAAAAACAAAACACGAAGTAACGTTAACATATTGGAATATAAAACACTTCCACGCAGGCAACTGAAAAACTGTCACAATAAATAGAGTGTTCAACCCATATAAAGGTCATATAATATATTCAACAATACTGAATTCAATAAATAAATCAAAAGTTTTTGAATTCTGTGATATTTTCATAATTTATTAGTAAATAATCAGTATATATTGTTTTATATCCTCGATTAGAGAATCCAACAATATTTTTCTTCACGCACATTATCCACACAATCTTCCAATATAACCATTAATAGTTGACATAATTCGTCGAAAACTGATCTTTCAGAACGTAAAAATCCTCCCCGACCATCGTTCCTACTTCGAACGCCGTTCACGAGTCCGACC